>CAUYTI010102752.1:0-12334 GCA_963575145.1 Galago senegalensis
GGCATTACAGCTCACAGCAACCTCCAACTCCTGGGCTCAAGCGAGTCTCCTGCCTCCGCCTCCCAAGTAGCTGGGACCACAGGCACCCGCCACAATGCCCGGCTATTTTTTTGGTTGCAGCCGTCATTGTTGTTTGGCGGGTCTGGGCTGGGGATACGAACCCGCCACCTTAGGTGTACGTGGCTGGCGCCTTAGCTGGTTGAGCTATAGGCGCCGAGCCTCTCAGTGCTTTCAACACATTTTATTCTTTTAAATAAGAATGGAGGTTTTCCTTTATTGATATCATACATATAAGCCTGCTGAGTATCATCATAGCTAGTTTCTAAAGATGGACTGTAGCATAGAAGAGGCACCACAGCTGCTAAGAGAAAGAAGATGGGAGCCCAAGACACACACTGCAGAGGCCATACTCTTGACCACTCTGATAACTTGCCTTTCTCAAGGATACTCTATTTTCTATACTGTGTGTGTCTAAGAAACTAAAGCTTTTGAGATTTTACATTTTTCTTTTTGAATGACTTCAAGTCTACCACTTTGGCTAACTTGTATCTCTTGGTTGTTCAAAGGTCTCCCTTTTTTTTTTTTTTTTGAGACAGAGCCTGACGCTGTCGCCCTGGGCAGAGTCTGTGGCATCACAGCTCATAGCAACCTCCAACTCCTGGGCTCAAGCAATTCTCCTGCCTTAGCCTCCCAAAGAGCTAGGACTATAGGCCCCCGCCAGGACGCCTAGCTATTTTTTGGTATAGCTGTCGTTGTTTGGCAGGCCTGGGCTAGGTTCAAACCCACCAGCTCTGGTGTATGTGGCCTTAGCCGCTTGAGCCACAGGTGCTAAACCAAAGAGTTTCCCTTTCAACCAAAATTAAAGCCTGAGGCTCAGAGCCTATAGCTCAGTGGGTAGGGCACCAGCCTCATGAATCAGGGCTGGTGGTTCGCCACAGCCTACTAAACAACAAGAAAAAAATAGCCAGGCATTGTGACGGGTGCCTGTAGTCCCAGCTACTTGGGAGGCTGAGGCAAGGGAACTGCTTAAGCCCAAAAGTTTGAGGTTGCTGTGACCTGTAACACCACAGCATTCCACCATGAGCAACATAGTGAGACTGTCTCAAAAAAAAGAAAAACACACACAAAATTAAAGGCTGAGAACTAGAAAAGTCCTCGAGGCTCAGCACCTGTGGCTCAAGTGGCTAAGGTGCCAGCCACATACACCTGAGCTGGCGGGTTCGAATCCAGCCTGGGCCCACCAAACAACAATGACAGCTGCAACCAAAAAATAGTCAGGCATTGTGGTGGGCGCCTGTAGTCCCAGCTACTTGGGAGGCGGAGGCAGAAGACTCACTTGAGCCCAGGAGTTGGAGGTTGCTGTGAGCTGTGATGCCATAGCACTCTACCCAGGGGGGCAGCTTGAGGCTCTGTCTCAGAAAAAAAAAAAAAAAAAAGAATATACTATGTTCCTTCCTACCACATGCATATATATACGGCTTATTTAGCATTAAATAACTCTCCATTCCACCCTACCATTCCCCAAAGTTAACACACATTTACCTCTCAGCTATCACTAAAAATGATACTTTTCATGGAGGCCTTCCCTCACCATTTAGACCAGCACATTCCAGTTCAGCCTAGTCACTTTTCAAGTGTTAAACAGCTTCAAGTGGCTACTGTGTTCAAAGGACAGCCCTAAACCAGCTGTCTGTGTTTCTGGACTCCCTATTCTCCTGGTCAATGTGCCTATCCCTGCATCAATATCACACTGTCTTAAATACTAAAGTTTTATTTTATATGACAGAATAAGCATATATGCCACCACCATCAACATTCCGCTTTTCACAAGTGTCCAGGCTATTCTAAGTTCTTCACTCTTACACATAGATTAAAATCAGCATGTGAAATTTCTGGAAATCTCTTGAAATAGCCAACAAAACACAGCAACCCAAGTTCAGCCTGAAGAACACTGACCTCTCTGTGATATACCATATTCATGGACAAAAAAAGTAGCAATTCTGCGATTTATTCAGATCTTTTTAATGTCTTTGAATAAAGCTTTATACTTTTCCACAGAGATATTACATGTGATGATTATTCTAAAGGACTTGATAACCTGCCATGCTTTTGTAAATAATACTTTCTCTACTTTTTCTAGTTACTTTTTGCTGATATACAGAGATAAAACTGAACTTTGATTACTGATTTTATATCAAGCTACTCTGCTAATTCTATTAATACTGTCAATAATAATTTACCTATACATGCTTATTGGCTTTCATATTGATATCATGAGCAAAATAATAATTTTGTCTCCTCCTTTCTAACACTTATGTTTTTAGTTTCTTTTTCTTATTCCTTTAACCAGGTTCTCCACATAACACCAAAAAAGAGTGATGATTCTGTATACCCATCTTGTTTCTGATTGAAAAGGGAATATCCTTCCCTATGTAGGATGACAAATGATCCTTATTATAAATTTTGCTCATTT
This sequence comes from Galago senegalensis, assembly GCA_963575145.1. Lineage (NCBI taxonomy): Eukaryota > Metazoa > Chordata > Mammalia > Primates > Galagidae > Galago > Galago senegalensis. Next base: position 2,474 of record CAUYTI010102752.1, read on the forward strand.
GTAGATATCTTTTTTCACATTAAGAAAGTTCTCATCTGTTCCTAATTTATTAGTTTTCTCATTTATTTGTTAAATTTTATCAAGTGCTTTTTCTACATCTATTGCCATAGTAGTATTTTTCTCCTTTGGTCTGTTTATGGAGTCAACCACATATACAGATTTTCTATTAAGTCATCCTTTGCACATGTGGTGTAAATTCACCATGGACATAACGTTCCTTTTATATACTGGTGATACTGTTGGGCTTTTTTAATATTATAGGCCCCAAATCTCTCATACAAAACTCTCAGATTTAAGATATATTTCAGAATTCAAACTTTTTAGTCACTAGCAATAATGTACAAGGTCTGCCAATTAAGATGGCAAACTCATTCTAGAAAAAGTATTACATATGTCATTGTTGAGTATCATCTCAGTCACCAGATGGCCAAGGGGAGTACTTTGAAGGTGACTAGAGATATTGAGCAATGAGTATGTCGCACTTTTTCTTGGATAAGTTTGTAAACTTAATTAGAGGACTTTGACCTCATATGGTACACAAAGTATATTACGTAACAACCTGAGTACCTAGTACTCAAACTAGTATTTTCACAGTGAAATACGGGGATGATGATAAACAGAGTCTCATCTGTTCAAGTCATGATCTGCCACTAATGAGAAGAGGTCCAATGAGCTTGTGTTGCCAAGTTGTGAAACTGAAATTTTGAGTTTTCAGAGGCTATTGGATTTCAAAATAGCACTCAGGGTTCTATGGACCTGTAATCATTTCAGAGTTTTATACACACGCTCATGATTAAAATGGGACATAATATTCCTTTCTTACACCACTTCATGTCTGATTCTAGAATTAAGGATAGGTTAAGTTTGAAGAGTAAACTTAAGAATATATTCCTTTGCTTTCTATTCTCTGGAACAATTTACACAATATTGGAATGACTTAGTCCTTGAAAAGTCTCCTATAAAATTATCTAAGCCTACTAGTTCCTTGGTGGGAAAATTTACTACTGCAAAATTTATTTAGTAATAACAGGATTATTCCAAGTTTCCTTGTTTAGGTAAACTGTATTTTTATAGAAGTTAGTTTATTTTGTTTAAACTTTCAAATTTGTTGGTATGAAACTGTTGATAGTATTCTCTATTATCTTTTTAATCTGAATGAACTTTAACTACAACAGAACCTCTGTAAGTTGACCACCTAAGGAACTGTGACAAACTGGTCAACAAATAGAAGTGGTCAACACAAAGAACTAGGCCTACTGAACTGATACATACATGTAGTACATATGCAGTCTATGAAAATTAGGTCAACTTAAAAAGGTGGTTAACCATGGAGGTTCTACTATATGTTCTCCTTTTACTCACAATACTTATTTATGCCTTCTCTTTTTTTCAACATTGTTTTCAAAGGTTTGTCTATTCTAGTTTTCTAGTCTTTTCAAAAAAATCAGCAATTAGCTTGATTTCTGTTGTGGTCTCTATCTCCATCACTTTATAACTAAATGCCTACATTTGCCCCTTGACTAAAAGTATAAAATTATATTAAGTATTATCTGAAAGACTAGGCACCAATACAGAAAAATATGCACTATTGCTATTGAAGAGGATGCCTCTGTTCTTAGGGAACACACAAAGAAATATTTAATGGCAATTAGTATGATATCTCTAACTTAATCTTAAAGGTCTCAAAGGAATGTGTACATACACAAATTCATGTAGGTGGAACAAAATACAAACAATTGGTAAAGCTGGGTAAAGAATATGTGAGTGTTTTATTATTCCTGCAACTATTTTCTATGTTAAAATTATTTAAAAATAAAAAGTTACCAAAGCAATTGACTTCTGAACAAAAATGGAAAAATTACACAAAAATAAAAGCAATTTAAAAATGAGCTGTGATGTTTTCATGTAAGCAAATTAAGACAAAAATATTGAGGTCCTTTGGCAGTGATAAAATGTATAGATGGAACTATGGATAATAGGGTGAGTATAAAGAGATGCCAGAGATAATCACTGCTGGTAGTGTGTGTTGTAAATTAAGAGTATGTGAGGTAAGTCTAGATGAGTGAATCTTCTTATACAAAAACTGTTTACATGCCTCATCTAGAGAATTGTTAATAGCAAAATAGAGAAATATAGTATCTTAAACTTAGAAAATAAAGTCTATCCAACTATAATGGACAGTTATGATATGTAGAAAAACTATCTAGAATAAGTTTATTAAAAATACCCCTACCTGGGGCAGTGCCTGTGGCTCAAGAAGTAGGTTGCTGGCCCCATATACCAGAGGTGGTGGGTTCAAACCCAGCCCTGGACAAAAACAAACAAACCCCCCCCCCAAAAAAAATATCCCTATCTGTAATTGGGGCTGATAAACAACAGTTAGCCATGGAAAATATGTATTGATAATTTATAAGACTTAACTGATGAATAAATTATCAATATATTAGAATAAAAGCTTATTGGATGCTATCATAAGACCATAAAATAACTTGAATATATTTTGTGTGCAATCTATTATAAAAGACTATTAGAAATGAAGTTGCTAAAATATCACTGTGAAAAAGATCTAATAAAAATAAAAATTACTAAGTACAACTTTAACAGCAAACAAATTTAGGTTTCTAATGCTTAATACCATCAGATGAATTATTACCTATGAAAAAAGTATAAAAGATGAAAACATGCTATTGAACCAGAATTCTACAATTCAAATTTCAGAAACTACTCTATATGCCTTCAGGCAATATACCACTAACTACAAAGAGGCTGCCTAGAAAAATTTAATCAATATTGAAGACTAGAAATTGTTGTTTTATTGTATTATTAATTCCCTAAGCAAGATAGGTGTATCAAATTAGTATCACAAAACTGGTAGGACAGAAAGAAAAACAGATATATAGGATGATTATAAACTGAAAAATGAGCAAAATCAACTTCATAACCTGGGTATTTAAAAAAAAGTTGGGCGGTGCCTGTGGCTCAGAGGAGTAAGGGACCAGCCCCATATGCCGGAGGTGTGGGTTCAAATCCAGCTCCAGCCAAAACTGGAAAAAAAAAAAAAAAAAAAAAAAGGAAAGTTTACTTAGAATTATGCTACAATATGAAGTCAAACTTCTATCCCAAATAAAATGTACTGAGATAATTTCTCTCCACAAAATATTCGATTCACTAATTTACTGAGTGAATAAGATAGTCCAAATTGTCACTGATGTCAATTCATTATCTGTGTGTGTATGTATGTATGTGTGTGTGTATATATATGTTTTAAAAATATAAGCAACTTTATAAACATCACAAACATAAATGAAACTTATTTTATCTTCTTTTGTTTTAAAAAATAAAAGCAAGCAACTTTATAAACATCACAAACATAAATGAAACTTACTTTTTTATCTTCTTTTACTTTGTGGGTTTTCTTTTTCATCTTCTTGTCATCTAATTCCTGATCAGAAGTGATTGCAGGATTATCAATACCACCTTTCCAAGTTTCAACAGGTGAAAGAAGTGGGTCTTCTTCACTTCCACGATGTCTTCCTTTTCTTTTTGTTTTAGAAGTGGTGAAAGCCTCATCATCACTTGCATCGGAATGTGTTCTTCTATAGTACGACTTGGCTTTACTAAACAAGGTTTTAGATTTGTATTTATATTTTGAAGGCCTCCGTTCCCCATGACTTTTTGAGGTTCTATCAGAAAATCCATTTTCTTCATCTCCTTGGGTGTTATTTACATACGAGTTTCGAATTTTAATAATGCGATTTTGACTATCATCTGGGACAACATAAATCTCATCAGAATAGCCCTTCTGTTTGAAAATTGTATCAATAGGTTCTGCGTAGTTATCTGAAGGATCCGTATCTTCAGGATGTGCCAAAGGCACCCGGGAAGTCTGTTTTCTTGGATTTTTACCAATACCAGCTTCAATCGTTTTTAAAAGGTTTGGATCCAGTTTTTTCACATTTGTCTTAGGTACAACTGGTTTAGGTTTAATAGGTGGAGGCACTTTATGGTTGCGTTCATGGTCATGACAGTTTGGGGTACTATGAATAGGATATTCATTTCCTTCCAGATCTAACCTATACCTGGAACGGTCACTAGGTGTTGGAAGCAACTGTACATCATCTCCAATTGGACTATAAGGAGGTGGTGCTTCTGTGTCATCATCTGAATCAGGGTAGTTGTTATAGGGAAAACAGTCTCTGGGAGATGGTAGAAAAACATCTTCACTTTGATGAGTTGATTCCCTTGTATTATCAGACAAATAGGAATTTTCTATCATATTTTTTTTCTCTAGAACATCACTGAAAAACAGAGTAAAGACTTCAGTTTGACGATGATACTGAGATAAAGAATATAACGCTGTAAACTTAGCAGTGATCTCAGTAGCGATGTGTTCTCCTTCAGTCATTAACTCCTTAATAGCCTCATTTTCAAAAAAATCTGCTTGGCTGTCAGTAACTGCTACCAGTTGTACTGGAATGGTATCTTGAACTTCTGACAGAAATGCTCGAAGCATTCCCATTGATGCTTTCCGTTTGGCAGAGTAAACTAATATATACCCATGAACCAGTTCATCTTTCCTTACTCCAATTGAAGAATGGTATGATAATATTGTGATCTGTATTCGCCTCCTCTTTTCACCAATGATTTTATCAAGCATTAGGGAATTATTTTGTCCAGCCTGAGCAGCACTGCAAGAATGAGAATCAAGGAAGGGTGAAAGGATAAGATCCACACTAAATGGATCACCACACATGGCACACATGACAATTCTCAAGTCAGCTTCTGATACATCTTTATTGGTGGGAACTGGGCTCATCACATCCAAATTGTGTTTAACTGATTCCAATACTCCTCTTAGAGCTTGTTTAATTTGGGTTTCATTAAATTTACGAGGATATGTACCAGTAGGTACATCTACAAAAGGACATTGTAACTTGTTTGCCAACTGCTGCCCTTGGTGCCTGAGAATTGGTAGATTCTTACTGATGGAATCTCTCTGATTAGCCAGAATTAACGTAAATGGAAGATTGGCCATATATTTATCTTTTCTGATCTGAGTAGCTTCAGTTCTTATTTTTCCAATAAACTCCCCAATAAAACTCAGTGACTCAATAGAATTAAATACACAGAAGCACCCATGTGGTTTAAAGGCGGCAGTCCATAATTGACTCAAAAAGTAAGGCGATTTGGCATCAATGGGCCGGAGTTCAAGTTCATAAATTTTTCCATCTAAGGCATATTCATCATCAGTGGATTGGGTCCTTATCTCATTTGTTAGTTCTTGGGCAAGGCCATCCTTCCCTAAAATGAAAAGGTTAACTTTATCTATATTGGTACTATCATGATACAACCGTAAGCGGCCATGATCCAACTGCAAAAGACTATTGGCAAGTAACTGCTCCACTTTAATGTCAGTACAGTTTTGGCCACTAAGACATGTTTCTTTAGTGGGATGATAAACAAATCCTATATGTTTAAGTAGAAGAGATTCCCTATCAGGTGCAAGTTTCTGTAAAGCTTTGTATCTAGGTTCTTCACTCAGAACTGTATGAATTTCACTCATTTTGTCTGAACTAGGTGTTGCATTAAGATCTAAATCATAAAAAAGTTCAGAATGCTCAAAAAGCATTTCCTGAAACTCTTCTTTGGCTTTTTCAACTATTTCTCGCTGATGTCTACCATATACCTCTTTGCTATCAGCCTCAGTGATATATTTGAAGGCTTCATCCTCCATAACAAAGCACATAACTTCTTCCCATGGCTGCCCAGGTGAAATGAACTGAATTTTTTCCAAAGTCTTTTTGAATTTTTCCTTCATTTCCACCCTCCTCTTCTCTGATATTAGGTGTTGTACATGGTTCTGATAGACTTTTTCAGCTTCTAAAGTGCTCAGGAGGTCAAATGGGATCCTTCTATCATTAATTTTATCTATATGGTCAGTTTCATCCCAAGGTGTTTTTTCTAGCACCACAAAACATAACTGAAAATCTGCTCTCTTTTCCATTAACTTCAAGGCTTCTGACCAATTCAAATGTTCAATTTCTTCTAGATTTGGCAAAAGAGTATTAAAAGCTCTTGGTAAAGTATTTATATATTCTTCTCTCCTTTTTCTTATATGTTCCTGTTTAAGTTGTTCTATATGTTTGGAAAATGTATTTCTGGCCTTTCTTGTTCCCTCTAAGTTGATGTATTCTTCATAATCAGGATGATTTTTTAATTTATTACTAACAGTTTTCCAAGTTGCATGATAATCTCTTACAGTCTGCACAAGTTTTTCAAACTTATCTGTTGCTGTGACAACAAGTTGTCTCTGTGTTTTATAAGCATCCAGATAGGGAATAATTTTAGGCTTGCCACGAGTTTTATCCAACATTTGTACCAGTGCAGTGAAACATGTCTCAATGTTGACATTAAATCGTGCTGATGTTTCCACTACAAGAAGGTTCTTTTTGTTTGAAGCAAATGCCTGAACTTCTCTAAGATAATGATCCACACATTCATCACATTTAGTTGCTGCTATTATTACAGGTTTTTTAGATTTTGATAGCTGGACAAAAAGGTTATTCACAAATTTAAGTTGATCATCAAACTTCCTATTGCATCCCTGACTTACATCAATGCACAATAAAAATCCATCTACGTTGAGCTTCCCTTCAGGCATCTGCTTCTGTTCAAAGTCTTGCTCCAAGCCTAACTGATCAGTGCAAATGTACATTAGTTTTTCTGCTGACTGCAATTTAGAGGCAGCTGCACGTTTTATGTATGGTTGCAAATTCGTACTCCGATGAGGCAAGAAAGTCTGGTCATCAATGAACTCTGTTTGTTCGATGACATGAATTTTGCATTCTACTCCATCTTCACCACTTTGTGTTATGTCACCCCAGTACAAAAAGTGATCATTGTTTACTACTCGTCCTCCGAAGTCAATAGTGCTAAGCACAGAAGTATGCTCTGGATAATATTCATCTGCTTTTGAGCGTACAAATCTATTGCACAAACAAGACTTTCCAACACCACAGTTACCTTTGTCTTTTTCAGTCCCAGACAGTCCAACTACACTGATAGTATAGGATGGGGGACGAGGCTCTTTGTTTTTTGCCATCATAACTCTCTTCTCATGTCTCTACATTCACAAAGGTAACCACATATACTTCTCATTCTGAAAACAAAATCATCTCAAAATACAGATCCCAAATTTCAGAAGTGTACTTGGTTCTCTGTATTTCCCTCATTTCTGTGCAGAAAGATCTTCAAGATCGTATGGATCATCTTCCTAGAAAGAGGGGGAGAAAGGACACATCTTAATCATAAATTACATACAATGAATCACACATATTAAAGACACTTGTAACAGATCATTTGTAGCAAATAGTAATGTTAATCATGTTAAATATAAGAAATCCTAACAGTTTATAATTTACTGTTATAAATGTAAAATGACTTCAAAATTTAAGGCAAACATAACAACATAACAATTAAAATAATTAAATGCAAAATCTAATGTAATGCCTCACAAATTGTAAGATAAACTTCTATTAACCAAACATGCATTTTGCTTTTTATTATTCTCTTCGTATGAGTTTGAGGAAACAACCAGTATTTCCCATTCTTTTAATTTTCCTGTCTTCTATGATTGAAGGCTATGTTGGTGGCAACTAAAATTTAAGTAATTGTCTTAGCAACTCCCTCACAACTTTAAGAATACAAAACAACCTCCTTTCTACTACAGGGTTTCTCAAAACTTATTCCCTAAAATAGGATTTTGTAAGATTTTAGAATAAAAATAGTTTCAGTAAGTTTTAACACACTCTTGTGAAACCTATCAAATTTTATGCACCATAGCAACAAAGAATTCAAATACTTAAACAGGGAAATAGAAATAAGTGAGAGTTAAGACAAATAGTGACAACATTTAAGTAGACCAGGGGGTCTCAAACTAAGCAGATGAAGGAGCAACTTTCATTTCAAATCTGTAATAAATGAAATAAAAAGTAATCATAAATGAAATTTTAAAATATAAAATATTTTTGTAAAATGTAAATGAAATTTTGAAAAAAATCCAAGCCTCAATTTTGTATTACTTGCAGAAGACATAAAATTACTGCCAAACTGTTTCTAAAAACTCTTAATTTCTGGATTTATTTCTTCCCCTAGTAGTTACAAAGAGCTCAAGGATCACATTTTGAATAGCGTCAAGTATCTTAAGATTATATATTTGAGACAATTTTTATAATTATTTGCTATACTAGCAACATTACATAATTTTAAGAATTACATGATATTTAATTTTGATTATTTATGTATGAACAATGAATCAGTTGTTTTAAAGTCTTATCTGAAGAGTCTTCACATTCTTTTGAGGCTGAATTAAAAGCAATACATCATTTGTAGTACTTTAAAATTTCATAAGAAAAAATCCAGTAATGCGTATCAGCATGTGTAAAAACTGCCTTTAATCCAGACATAAAGGATGTAAAGAACAAGAAAAAGAAAAGACTACCTCTGCTCCCCCCAGAATACTTGGTTTGTGCACTGACTTCCACTGCAAGTAAACATCTATTTTGATTATACTACACATGTCTATAATGGTGACGAGAAACTGTCCTTGTAACTAAAATCTTGACTAATATTTCTACTAAAATGATAATTCATAATTTTTAAAAATAAAATTTCAGATTTATTCTTGTACTCAAGAATTTTCTTATGACAGCCTCAACTAAGTATCAATTTTATCAGCCACCTAATAGTAAACTAAAAGGTGTACTAGATTTATTTCTGTAATAAAACTATTACCATACTGAAGCAGCGACACAGGAAGTAAAACTATGTGTAAATAGAACTGATTTCAAAATCTGACTTCTATTATTTACTAGGTGATGACAGCAGTAAAGCCCTAAACCTCTTCACCATTTACCTCATGTATAAAATGGGACTGCGTACCTATACAAATTTAAGAACCAAACCATTTTTAAAATTTGAAGTGCCTTACAAACAAAAGGGTCTTACTAAATAAGAGTTCTATTTTTTAATTAGATTAACGAGAAACTTATGAAAAATAATGCAGTAAGACTTTTTACAGGGGGCAAGACACAATTGTAAGAGGGACTTTACCTAACAAATGCAATCAGTGTAATCTGTTTCTTGTATCCTCAATGAATACCCAACAATAAAAAAAAAGACTTCTTACAAATATTATGTGGCAGTGATATTTATGGAAACAAGTAGCAAAAAAAAAAAAATTAAGGAAATCTCATCTAATCCTATTAATTTCCTTTTGTTAATGAAAATTCTTTTTTTTTTTTTTTTTTTTGAGACACAGCCTCAAGCTGTCACCCTGGGTAGAGTGCCATGGCCTCACTGCTCACAGCAACCTTCAACTCCTGGGCTCAAGCGAGTCTCCTGCGTCTGCCTCCCAAGTAGCTGGGACCACAGGCGCCCACCACAATGCCCGGCCTTTTTTTTTTTTTTTGGTTGCAGCCATCATTGTTGTTTGGTGGGTCCGGGCTGGATCAGAACACGCCACCCTAGGTGTATGTGGCTGGCGTCCCAGCTGCTTGAGCCATAGGCGCCAAGCCTTGTTAAGGAAAATTCTTAAAAAATCTTAATCTAGGCTCAGCGCCTGTGGCTCAAGCAGCTAAGGCGCCAGCCACATAAACCTAAGGTGGCAGGTTCAAATCCCCAGCCCGGGCCCGCCAAACAACAATGATGGCTGCAACCAAAAAATGGTCAGGCGTTGTGGCAGGCGCCTGTAGTCCCAGGTACTTGGGAGGCTGAGGCAGGAGACTCGCTTGAGCCCAGGAGTTGGAGGTTGCTGTGAGCGTGATGCCATGGCACTCTACCCAGGGGGATAGCTTGAGGCTC
>CAUYTI010102754.1:0-30559 GCA_963575145.1 Galago senegalensis
AGGCGCCTGCCACAACGCCTGGCTATTTTTTGGTTGCAGCCGTCATTGTTGTTTGGCGGGTCCGGGCTGGGGATTCGAACCCGCCACCTTAGGTGTACGTGGCTGGCGCCTTAGCCGGTTGAGCTATAGGCGCCGAGCCCACTGTTTTGATTTTTAAGTCCCGTCTGTGTGTAGGCCACGTGGGACCCCTTGACTGTACAGTGTAGAGTACAGATAGTGCCACCTAGTGTGGGGAGGAAGCTTTACTTTCAAGGGGGCTTTGCTGGGCCTGGTCCTTCTTAGCCAGTCAAGTTAAGGAGGATAGACAGTCGGCGGAGAGAAACCCTCATGCCTAGCTGGAAAGCACAGGGCCTGGTTATTAAAATATTGGTAGCTCCTGTCTGCTTTGCCCGCTCTGCACAGCACCCCAGCGCTGGCCTGGGACTCTGTGATCCAGTGATCCAGTTAACAGGGTCAGTTCTTGGTACAGCAGGAGCCTCCAGGACACTTGCCAGCTCTCAGCTCTGATTGCCGTGCTAGTCAGCTTCTCCCCAAACCCTTTGACCACTCTTCTTCAGGGACAGAAGGGTGCCTGCCAGATGTCCTGTTCTCATCCCCACTCCAAGCCTAAAAACCACTCTGGTCTGTGTGTGTGCCCATCTGTACCATGGCCCAGCCACCATTACCTTTATCTAAATATTGGATTATCACCCTTTGGGTGGATGTACTGAGAACAGAGAAGGCATGCTGAGGATGGTATTGGTTGGCCTCTCATTAAGAGTCCCCCACAGGGAGGGATAATTACTAGATTAACTTCAGCAACTGCCCATGCAGCCTTTCTGACACCCATCCTGTGGCATCACCCAGAAATCTCCAGTGATTCTCCTGGTGTGCACAGAACACAGTGGAGCTCATTCAAGTGATGTTCAAGACCCTTCCCACTGTATAGCTCCGTCCAGGTGTCCGTTTCCAGCCAGCCCCACTCTGCTCTCCCCCTGCCCTTCCTCCTCTCTGGGATATTTACTGTTTCCCACACATGCCCTGAGCCCTCTGTCTAACCCGGAATCTGTCAGGATTACCCTTACTCTGCTGCCTGTACCTGGTGAAATCCTGCCCTGTCCCGTAAAGCTCATGTTCAGTGTCACCGTCCCTGTGCACCTTCCCAGCCCATCCCCAGAGGTAAATACACTTTTGTTTCTGCTCCAGTAACAAGTGATCCTCCTACTTCAACCTTCCAAAGTGCTAAGATTTCAGGCCTGAGCAGGTGCACTCAGTCTATTCTAAAATCTCTATAATCTCAGTGATATTTTTTTTTTCATCTGTATAGTTTGAGATTTTTCTGATTATTGTGTAATCAGACAAATTATTCTTGTTTGACAAGATTATTGTCAAACAAGTGTGACAAATTATACTTGTTTTAAACCTAGAGATTAGAGCTATTATGTTAAGAGAGTCTGGGTCTTATTTCTACCTTCTGTGTTACCTGGCTTTCTGTACACTCTGACACAGGAAGAAAGAAGCATTCCTCACTAATACCAGCTGGTGGTGGAAGTCTTGTCTTCCTACATTGTCTCCAGCAATGCTGACGGGGGCAAGTCCTTATTGCTACAAGGCAGGAATGAAAGTGCTGGCTCCCTACTCAGCCTTCCCTGATTCCTCCTCCCGAGTGGGGTTGGAGCAACTCACTGCTGCCTGGCCAGGGTAGAACCCTGGCTTTCCCATTTGGCCTTTGCTTGTGTGGATGGAGTTGGAGCTGTAATTTAGTCAGCTGGAGTAAAGCAATTGTTACTGAGAGTTTTCTGTCTTACGAGGCTGCTCTTTTTCTGGGCTTTTGGCTAGAGAGAGCAGAGCTTGTTTGGGGCTCCGCCTGCTCATTGTTCCTGGACGTGTCAGCCCTCCTGTGTCTTTTTGATTTGCTTCTCATTGTTTTAAGCATAATTTTCAGCATAACAAGATATTCCTGGTTTATCTCGTACCTCCCTGCCCCAACTATGGAATTAGTCACTTCTACAAGGAGCTCTGATTCTATTAAATATCTCCCTAGTATTTTGAAATGGGTAAGAATCATGATCAGGGAGACAGAAGCTTCCAAAATTCATATTGGCTCAGGACCAAGGAGCAGTTTTAGCCTAGGGCGTAACTCTGTAGGGAGAATACCAGACTCACTGGCTGTCTCACAAATTCGTGGCAGGGTGGGGCGTTCGGCTGATATATTGAGCTAATCTATGTACCTTGAATGCCTTTAATTTCACTCATGATGGCCCCCTTTTTGATATTCACCATTGCTAGTCAACCAGCCACTGTTTTAACCAAGAATAAGCAAAGCACTCATTGCTGACAGACAAAATGACGGCCAGCTGACCACCACTGGAGAGTGCAATTTTTTTTTTTTTTTTAGACAGTGCAATCTTGACTGAAGTGCATGGTGGTACCAAGGTGGAAGCTTGACCTAAGTATCCCACACTGTGTGCTTAATACTCCAAAGTAAATTAGGCAGCATGGTAACATTAAGGTTCAGCAAGGCAGGCACTCAGCAAATTTTATGGAATTCAATGAAATTAATACTAATGAAATTATAGTTAGGAGCCCTTTTAGATATTTCCAGGAGATACTATTATTTTTTATTTTATTTATTTATTTATTTTTTTGAGACAGAGCCTCAAGCTGTCCCCCTGGGTAGAGTGCTGTGGCATTACAGCTCACAGCAACCTCCAACTCCTGGGCTCTAGCGAGTCTCCTGCCTCCGCCTCTCAAATAGCTGGGACCACAGGCACCTGCCACAACGCCCGGCTATTTTTTGGTTGCAGCCGTCATTGTTGTTTGGCGGACCCATGCTGGGGATTCGAACCCACCACCTTAGGTGTACGTGGCTGGTGCCTTAGCTGGTTGAGCCACAGGCGCCGAGCCAGGAGATACTATTATTAACAAGTGTTCATTGAACAACTTCTCCTCCCCTCATGCTAGAGCCTCCTTAATATAAGGAGGCAGAGCTGTTAGACCTGCGGTTCTCAACCTGTGGGTCGCGACCCATGGGAACTGTATTAAAGGGCCGCGGCATTAGGAACGATGAGAACTGCTGTGTTAGACCCTGTGCTCCCTGGTCCCACTGTATCTCCTATGCTGACACCTAGGAGGGTCACAGTAAACAGTGCTCTCCCAGGAGCTGGAGACAGCAGGAAGGGAGACTTAGCCAAAGGGAGCCCAGAGAGCTACCACTCCCCAAACAAAGAGTGGTTGATGCAGAAAAAATGGAATTAAATGGCTTCTTGGCAAGTGCTGAAGATCTATAAGGCAGCTCTGGGAAGAAGAGGATAGAGGGCTACGCTGGCCTTCGCCTTACTACGCGCCATAGTAGCTGATGTTTTTCTTCTTGTTACCTGGAGCTCAGCCCACTGGGGTGTACCTGTGAGTCGCTGTCTCTTGCTGTCTGTTTCTGTCAGTCTATACTCTGTGTCTCCTCCCTTCTTCCCTCCCCTCTCCCTATCTTTTCTCCTTCCCAACTCCTCTCCTGTTTCTCTGTCTCTGTCACTTGGTCTTTGTCTGTTTCCGTCTATCTCTCTCTCAATCTCTCTGTAGTCACCTGTTTGTTTTTCTCTTTGTGTCCATCTCAATGGCTGTCTCTGTCTTTCCTTCTTCTCCAGTCTTTTTCTGACACCTGTTTCTCTCTGTCTCCGTGTGTCTTTCTGTCTCTCATCCATTTCCCACTCTTCCCCACACTCCACCCTCCCTCTTCCTGTGTTACTCATCTGTCTTTGTTCTCATTCCCAGCCATGTATCCACTGAGACACACAAACTTGGATGTGTATGTTGCTATCCATCTAGATCTGTGGTTCTCAACCTTCCTAATGCCGTGGCCCTTTAATATAGTTCCCGTGGGTTGCGACCCCCAGGTTGAGAACCACTGATACAGATGGTAGATACTTAATTATAGGTTTGTAAACACTTGGTACTTTCTTCCGAGGGTACAGAGGTGCATGTTATATTCCTTGTCAGATCTAGTTGTCATACGGTTCCCCATCCTTAGAGGTGTATGTTGAGGTACTTATTACCAGTGCACAAGGTACTTGTCAGTCCCCGGCAGGTGCTCCAGTTGTTTCCAGAACTACAGGTGGGGGTGGGGCTGCCCTGCTGCACAGCTGGAAAAAGTCCATGCACTGCTGCTCTGGGGACTCCCAGGGCTGTGGTCCCCAGCCCCTGGGCCACAGACTGGTACCAGTTCATGGCCTGTTAGGAAGTAGGCCACACAACGGGAGGTGAGCGGCAGGCGAGCCAGCGAAGCTTCATCTGTATTTGTAGCTGCTCCCCATTGCTCACTGATTCTGCATGATGGTAAGTTATGTCATTATTTCATTACGTATTACAGTGTAACAATAACAGAAATAAAATGGGCAATCAGTGTAATGTGCTTGAATCATCCTGAAATACCCCCTCCCCACCATGAAAAATGTTCTTACATGAAACTGCTGCCTGGTTCCAAAAAGGCTGGCGACTGCTGCTCCAGGGGATGATCCGGGGGAATTCTGGGGTCATGGTTGGGGATGACTTATCTTTGGGTCATCTCAGACGCTAAACCAGCTACTTCAGCCTGAGTGGGTTTGTGGTGCTTTGCGAGGGCAGCTGTGGCTGGCTTACTGTTTGATGGAAGGGTGCTGGTAGTGCTGGTAGTTCTGGTCTGCACAGCAGGACAGAACTCCACAATTCCCATGGGATCGCCAGCTCTGACTTTGCACAGGGTTTGTGGGTAAGAAGATGAGTTTAGACAAGGCTGGTAGGTAGAGGACAGAGTGGAGAGGCAGCTAACCGTGACTGTTTTTTAATGCACTCTGGGATGAGAGGCTGTCTGCCAGAGGCCTTCCACGGATGCTGCTTATTCAATCCTGCTGACAACTCTATTCTCTAAATGAAGATGCTGGGCTATAGAGAACTTAAAGAATCATACTTAATAAGCTCTGGTCTAGTGTTTGACGAGTCCATATTCTTTCCAGTACTCGAGTGATTTTCAAACTTTTTTTTTAAGAATAGAAGCCTTTAGTTTTAAACAGTATCCTACTTGGAATTTTAGTATTTAAATTCTAGCAGATGACAGGCAGTATTTTACTTAGCTTTCAGCCCAAGATATGGACAAAGAAAAGAACTTAGAGGAATGTGAGCCTCCCTTAAGTCATGAGGGCCGGAGAGGCACTGGAATAGGGCAGCAGTCCTGCCCACTCCGTCTGGAGCTAAGTGATTCTCTCCTAAGTTATTGCTGTTGTTGCAGAGGACCGGGCTCCAGGGCCCCTAGGGCCTCTGCCACTGCCGTTTGGTCCCAGAAGAACTTTCTTGAGGACGGGGTAGATATCACCCCTGCCTGGGCCGCACGGCTCAATGGCAGGGAAGGGCCAGGAAGAGCTCACAGAAGTGGCCTGGGTGGACAGGTGAGAACGCAGGTTGGTGCAGTGACTGTAGGAAGATGGTGTATGGTGCAAAGAAATGTCAACCTAAAGGAAGAAACTGAGACACAAAATGTAATTTTAAAGAGCTTACTTGAGCCTGGGTGAGAACAGGTGCCCAGGACACACTCCCACATGACCTTTAGGAGTGCTCTGCTCGGCCTTTGTTTGCAAGAAGGCTTTTAAAAGCAAAAAGGGAACAAAGAGTGGGTGTTTACAAAGCTGTTGGTCAGTCCTTGGCTTACAGACGTACAGCGACTAGTGATCAACCCTGCATTGTGGAGCTGTAGGGCAGGAGTTAGGATGTCCAGTGCATAGCATCGTTGGTTGGTGTGAAGCTACTAGTGTCCTTCCAGCTGGGGTCCGTGTAGCAAGCAGAGTCTGCGTAGCAAGCAGTCTGTATAGGAAGCAGCTTCAGGAGAAGATCACTTAGCTTCAGGAGGGGTGGGGCGCGACTGCTGCCCCCATTCCAGTGCTTCTCTAGCCCTCATGATTTGAGGGAGGTGTCCATTCCTCAAAGTTCTTTTCTTTCTCCATATCTTGGGCTGAAAGCTAGGTCAAATGCGGCCTGTCTTCTGCTGGAAGGCCTTTGATAGAATGAATTCTAGGGGAGAAGGGAAAACAATATTACCAACTTGCATAGCAAAAAAGTGAGCGCACACAGGTGCAGAGTGGCAGTCATCCCACGACACCAGAACTTGTCACCACATTGGTGAATATCCTTCATATACAATCAGACGTATCAATAATATTGAGTTCTGGCTGGGTGCAGTGGCTCACGCCTATAACCCCAGCACTCTGGAAGGCAGCCAAGGCAGATGGATCGCCTGAGCTCTTGAGTTTGAGACAGTCTGAGCAAGAGTGAGACCTCATCTCTAAAAAGAAAAAACTAGCTGGGCATTGTGGTGGGCACCTGTGGTCCCAGCTACTTGGGAGGCTGAGGCAAGAGAATCCCTTAAGCCCGAGAGTTTGAGGTTACTGTGACCTATGATGCTAAGGCACTCCCCTGAGAGCAAAAAAGTGAGATTCTGTCTAAAAAAAAAAAAAAATTAATATTGATTTCTTTTAGAAATTATTTGTTCTGAAATCAAAGTTAACAAACTAGTATAGTATGCTGTTGGGCTGTCAGATGAAACCCCCCAAAATAAATATCAAGATAAAGTCTGCAGAACTCTGTAGTTCTGGATAATGTGTTAAAAATATGTTTTGTAAAACTTCCACCCTGGACCTTACTGCACTTGGGTCAGGCCCTGCAGAATTTTTTTTTTTCCAAAGGTTTTTTTGGGAAGGGTGAATAAAAAGTTAGGTAGATGTCATTAACTTAATATTAATGCAAAAATCTTCTCTGATCTAGGAGTCTTGGCTATTCCAAAATGAGCTAATCACCGTTGGGGTGAATTTATGTAGCAAATTGCTGTCTGCTGTATTCAAATTATTCCCTGAGCTCTGAGTCATTCTGAAAGCACCAAATATCACAGAGACACCCAATTATCAAGCTTAATTAATGTTTGCAACCAAAAAGTGTAAGGTTGGAATCTTTAATATCATGGTGGATATTGAAGAGCTGAAATTGACTATTATCTTGAGATTAATATATTTCCCCCAAGCCATACCCTGGGGTCAAAAGACAGAGTATTAAAACTATTTGAAAAATCCGCTGCAATTAATTGCTTTAGGGTCTAATTTTTTTTAATGTCTTGCTTCCTTACGCCTGTACTACTGATTGTTATAGCCTGCACACTTCACCCATTAAGTGGTAATTCAGAGTGACAACTACATTGAAATGAAGCAAGTTAGTTAATCACCATGAAACTGCTCCTGAAATACCCTGTCCAAGTACTTCCTAATCATGGGAGGCCTCTGATTACTTGATTTTCTCCTGAAGTGAGATTTTCCTGTACCAAGCTGTAAATATATTTGTTTTAAATACAGACCAGGGGAGGGCTGAAGTTTGGTTGGAATTGTTATGGGAACCTCTTAGAACTTTTCCGAGCAGACCAGCCACCAGCTCTCCGGTTGTTAGGAGCCATCAAGGAGCACGGCAGGAGGGTCCCCCCCCCCCCCCAAGAGCTGGCTGCTCTTGGTTCCAGCCCTGTGGCCTTGAATGAGTAACATGCTGAGAGTCTGAGTAGGGGTGTGGCAATCGTAATATGACTTGGTTTTTAGCAAAGGCTGACCTCCAGTGGCAAGGAGCTCAGTCAGTGGCTTGCGTGTCCTGTTTGGGCTGGGCTCCCAGGACAGCCGGGGAGCTCCCTTTGTCTTCCTTTAAGTTTCCATCAGTGTGCTCTGAGCAGCCCCATACTCTGACCTCTTTTCAGGGAAGGCTGAGCTGGCACTAGTGAGCTATGCTGGTCCCTGGAGCAAGCCCACCTTTTAGAAGGGACACAGCAGCCTGGTGAGGTGCTTCGTGTCACTCTGTGACCTGCTGCTGCCCCTGCCGGGCTTGCGAGTTCCTGGAAGTTCCACGTATCACATGCACATTTCTTACCCCTATGTGATCAGACGTACATCTTTCAGTAGGCAAGTCAGTGGACCTGTTAAATTGCTTTCAGGGTCTAAAGAGGAGACTAAAGTATTCTAGATGTCAGATTGGCTGTAGGAAGAAGGAAAACCCTTCGAATTCCAAATCTCCCTCATACTTCCTTTCATGAGAATGCCGTCTGGTGGCTCCCAGGAAACAGTGACCAGCTGGCTGGTTCCCTGCATTCCTGAAGACGCCGAACTCAGTGCTTGGAGTAGTCACGCGGAGCTCCGGCAGGCGAGGATGCCTGTGAGTCTGCGGCATGGACATTTCTCCCGTGCTGACGGACACCGTAGAGTTAGCACTCGGGATACTCACATGCCCTTAGGAAGCTCACAGCATTGGAAGGGAGGGAGAAATGACCACATCCGAGATTCGCTCCGGGTCATGTTAGAAGCAGAAATGGGAGAGTGGTGAGCTCCATTAGGGTGTCAGGCAGGACTTGGAGTGCGTGGTGGAGGATGCGTAAGAGTGCCCCAGAGGGTGCTGTGGGGTGGGGTGGGGGTGGAGAGAAGAGGGCCACATGTACAAAACACGGTCACTCCCGTCAAGCGTGAGACTTTGTGGCAAAAGTGGAATGACAAATCTGTTTTCCTTCGGGTTGCCTTTCCCTTACCTAGACTTCTGCAAGATGGCGGTCTGGCATCATTCGTGTGTAGGAAATAAAGTGTCAGCCACCTGCCCTACCCCAAAACAAAGAGAGCAGGAAAGGGATAGGCCCCATGGGGGAGGGGAGTGACCCAAGCTTAGTGTAAACGACTCCTTCTTTATCGTGCACTGCCCCTTTCTCTAGTGTGATCTGTGAGCAGTGCATATTTATCAATTGCTGTCCATGACATGTCACCACGAATCAGAGGAATAAGAGAACAGTGGGCGGTTTAGGTGGCAGGAGAACACCGAGCAGAGACAGACAAATTCATGACAGCAGCAGAGCCAGTGAGACGCTGAGCAGAGTGGAGCCTGGTGTGTCCTCAGCTCTTGGAGTTAGTATGACAGAGGTCCTTCCTGCTCTTCGATCTCCTAAGATTCATGATCAATCTGAGAAACTTCTTGTAATCTCTGTGTTCTAGCAGAGAAGGGAAAAATAAGGAAACACAGTACGATTTGGTGGAGGAAGGAAGAGAAAGAGGTCTAGAGATAGTTTGTAAATGTCACATGGGTACCCAGGATGACAGACGTACAGGAAGTCGGGGGCATAAAGTCAGCTGAAAAATAGAAATTTGATGCACTGTGGATTGGGGTAAATCTTGAGATAAAAGATTGGCCTAATAGGAACATAAACAACCACTTCAGAAGTTGATTTTCAAATACTTTACAGATGGCCCCTCACTCAGGATTTGTCAACTTTATAATGAAAGTGCTAAGGAGTCAGTGGAACTTGCACTTCAGATTTTACATTTTTATCTTTTTCCGTGCTGGCAATATGCAGGATGATACGATCCTTTCTCGTGATGCTGGACGGTGGCAGTGAGCTACAGCTCCTGGTCAGCCACGTGATACTGCCCTCTGCGTGGCCCTGAGTTCAGTGAGTTCCCTGAGATGACAGCACTATATTAAAGTAGGCTTCGTGCGAGGTGGTTTGGCCCAGCCTTGGGCTAATGTAAGTGCTCTGAGCGTGTTTAAGGTAGGGCAGGCTAAGCTATGATGTTCTGCAGATGTGCCAAGTGCATTTTATGTACAATGTTTTCAGAGTACATGGGCTTCTCCAGACAACCTCGTGGAAAGTCAGGAGCTTCTGTATTCTCTTCTCCCTCAGCCCCAGCGTTCTCCCGGCACAGAGGCCAGTAACCTTCACTTCATGCTCTGTGTATAACCTTCCCTTTCCCCCCACTGTCTTCCTTTCTAGCAATACCTGCTTCTGTTACCCTAAGTCACAAGGATCCCTTGTTTCTGGTATTCCTTTAAATAGTCAGTTGATTTTTTCCATAGATTCCTGAACAGAACCCATGTTGAGCGTTAAAAAATAAGAACCCCCTACCCAGATTTAACTTACATGCCCAAGGCCGGCTGTTGGCGATGAGAGGAGGGTGCTGTGTGACAGTGGGTTAGTTACTATTAGTGATCTGGTGCGGCATCCTTCTCAGTTGTCCTATCTTTCATAGGTATCTTTTTTGTTACTCAGGTGTGAATTTTCTTTTTAGGATGTTGTAAATACGCAGTCCATTTGAAGGCAATAATTTACTTTTTCAGATCGTCATACTTCTGCTCCATCAGAAAAATTACTGTTTTAATTTGTGATATTTCTATAAAGCTTAAAGTCTGTTTATTTTAAGAGAGATGCTAAAGACATGTTTTTCTTACTTTAAATTTTATCTTAAAGCTTTACTCAAGGTGTGGTTGGTCTAAACCCAGAGGTGTCCGACTTGCTGACTTTGTGAGGACTTTTTTTGCTTATGTGTCAAATACCACAAAAAGTACACATGGTCATACAGACCCCTTTTTTTTTGCTCATCACCTATCATTAGTGTTTGTGTATTTAGTGGCCCAAGATACCTCTTCTTCCAATGAGCAACAGAGGGGTAAAGATTGTACACCCCTGGGAACCATTCTCGTGGCTTCAAATAGTAACTGTTCATGGATGACTCAGCCCAGATCTTGCCTCTGCACTCCAGATGTCAGAGTCCAGCTGGAATCCATTTGCTTCTCAGGGTGTCTACCCTGTCCAGTACCGACCTAGATCCTGGCAATGGCCTTTGATGAGTCTTCCTCCTTCCACACTCGTTACTTCTGTTCCGTGCTCTGTGTTACAGTTAGAGCTTCTCTTGACCTACACCAACACGTTATCTCTCATTGGGACGTGCCGTCTATTCTCAGACTCTAAGCAGTAAGAATATAAATACTGAGCAAAAGCCCCTCCCAAATGCTTCCTTAGCACCAAGCCAAGAGTCCCTCTGCCTCAGCTCTCCTGACTTCTGCTCATCTGCCTCTTTTCCTCTTGGAGAGCTGGAAGGCTGTGCGTAGCCCCTGGCCCAGAGCTCAGCTCTATATTTACGCGCCTTTCATCCTTCATGTTAGAGGCACCTGCGGCTGGTTCTGTCCCCACTTGTGCCTGGTTTCCTCTCAGGTCCAGTGTCTTTAGACGAGGAAATGATGATGGCGTGAGTGCTTAGTGCCAGGCCCCTCAAATAGGGTTTGCGAGTCGAGTATAATAAATGCTGAACTTGTGAATGCCATTTAGCACTTACCAACAAACATGCAGGTGTTGGTTATGAAACGAAAGTAGATTTGGGTAAGTCAAGTCGAGAGACTGAAGTACTTTGTCTCTGTGTTCTTCCTCTTCTGCTATTGTGTGGGGAAAGAAAGGTAGATTTCCTCCCTTTTTAAATTGTAAGTGGTTTTTAAATTTAAAATAAATTTATATAAAAAGAACATTCATTCTGTAGCTTAAGAATCTGGACGGTCATTATAAAAAGAATAATAGAAAAGTCACCATTTTAATAATCTCTAGCCAATAAGGACTTGAGTGACTTATAAATTTGTGATTTTTAAAATCCAAAGCCTCATATAAACGCATTTCTTGAGACAGTCACACTTACCATATTAGGTTTATTACAGTTAATTTCCAATTCCTGGTGCTATCCTGGTGAGGGTTTTACCCTGGTACTAAGAAGTGACCAAAGGTACAAGAAAATGAGGTAACAATTGAGTCTGCTCTGGGGCGGTGACCTCCTTCTAAAAACCTTAAAAATAGTACAATTTCTCAAATACCGTAAGGATCAATATTGGTGTCTCATCTGAACTTTGGTGAAATAAAACTCAGTAGATCACATAGTAGGTGCATGATCAATATTTAAATAGTATTTTTAAAGTAATTAAAATTGAAAGCAAAACATTTAAAATCTCACATGTTTGGAGATGAGGGATACGGGATGCTGGTTGTCACCACATTGTCCTGAATCCGAGAGCTGGCAGCCCCATATCAGCTTTCTGCTTCACCTGTGTCTGTCAGGGAGCTCTCCTGGGTTCCAGCTTCACACTCTCTAATTTGCTTTTTAAAAAATCTGCCTTTGATTTTTTTCTGTCAGTTCCTGAATGTATTCCAGGAGAAACAGGGAGATGCATTAGCTCAACTGGCATTGATATGAAGAAAAATTACCAGCAATTACTTTGACACTTGGAACTGGCAGCCTAAGAATCGGAATTTAGAATTTGCTGGTCAAAACGTCCTTAGGCTGCTTCTTCCTAAAACTAACAGCCAAGTCAACAGCTACCCACTGGTTAGAAGGCTGGTGTTACAGCCGTTTTGATGGATTTGAGAAGTTCTCCAAATGTGGCAAAAGAATAGTTGATTATGGAGTTGCCAGATTAGCCATTTCTTATGATTAAGCGCAGA
Organism: Galago senegalensis; assembly: GCA_963575145.1. Classification (NCBI taxonomy): domain Eukaryota; kingdom Metazoa; phylum Chordata; class Mammalia; order Primates; family Galagidae; genus Galago; species Galago senegalensis. Next base: position 12,263 of record CAUYTI010102754.1, read on the forward strand.
ACAGATCCACACGAGCCTAAATATCTCGCCCACATAAACAAGCTTCTGTTGTACTTTCAGTTTTTCAGTAGCTCAATCCATTCCCTTTTCTGCAACCTAAAAGCCCCTGGTTTGTTTTTCTCCTCTAGTGGTTCTTAATCGCCAACAGATCATACAAGGTCAGCGCAGCCAGCTCCTTCTTCTTCAGTGGCGTGTTTGTTGGAGTCATCTCTTTCGGTCAGCTGTCAGACCGCTTCGGAAGGAAAAAAGTCTATCTCACAGGTAATCCGGGAGAGTGGCCATGAACTGTGGTAAGAGGAGATGATCAGAGGGCTGTTTCCTTACGGTTCTCAGTGAAATGGCACAAAACTGAGCGCAGAACTAATTTTTCTGACGCTGCAAAAAGGCCAGACTGCAGCCGGCGTTGATTCTGGCCAAGCCCTTTTTACTGACCAGCCCACCTGGGGAAGGCCAGATATTTGTGTTGTAAACTTTTCATAGGTGATGGCGCATTCTGCAACCCCCAAATTCTAATTTGTGCCATGTTTTTAAGGAGAGTAGCAAAAGATCAAGGCAGTTTACTGGATCTGTTTCTAAAGAAACAGATCTCTGTGTGTTGATTCATTTAAATGAGCTCGGCAGGACTTGGCATAGGGCACTTGACATGAGCAAGGATCTTTCAGTTTCCAGCATTATTGCGAATAATTGAAAACTGAGGGTGAGGGGCGGAAATCATGTAATAAAGAAAATAAACCTGTTGTCTTTATAGTTTTAAGGGAAACTGTAAAAAAACATAGCTCAGAAAAGTGAACTTTACAAAGGTTTATTTTACAAACTAATGAATATAATTTGTTACTTTCATCAGATGCTGTTTTGCCTCTGGATTATTGAATATTGTTCTCTCTTTCTAGGTTTCGCTCTTGACATCTTATTTGCTATTGCAAATGGATTTTCCCCTTCATATGAGTTCTTTGCAATAACTCGCTTCCTGGTGGGCGTGATGAATGGAGGGATGTCCCTGGTGGCCTTCGTTTTGCTGAATGAATGTGTGGGCACCGCCTACTGGGCACTCGCAGGTACTGCTGAACTCACACACATTCAGATGTGGGGAATCCTGTGGGGAACTCTAGAGTCTGAAATGCATTTAGACTTGAAGTCCTCTATCCCATTATTAGATAGCCTTTCCTGAGGTTGTTGTGTTGACCTTGAACGAATCATTTTATTCATATTCCCCTGTAGGAAATCTTCCAGAGGGCTTGCCACCCACCCTGTGGGTTGCCTACAAGTTACTGTGTGGGGAGTGTAGACGTCTTCAGAAGGGCATTAACTACTGTTTACAACTTAAACTGAAAAATAGTGCAGAAATAGGAAACAGCTTTTTTTGAGTCGTCTTATTATATTTTATTAGGTCCTTGTTTTACAGCCCTTTCTTGTTCTAACCCTTCCTCTCAAGTCAGCAGGTAGTACTATTATAGCATCTCTTAATTTCCAAATTTGAAGCTGTATTCTGCATTATTATTATTACTTTTTGAGACAGAGTTTCACTGTGTCATCCTCAGTAGAGTGCTGTGGCGTCACAGCTCACAGCAACCTCAAACTCTTGGGCTTAAGCTGTTCTCTTACCTCCGCCTCCCATGTAGCTGGGACTATAGGCGCCTGCCACAATGCCGGGCTATTTTTTGTTGCAATTGTCATTGTTGTTTAGCTGTCCCAGGCCAGGTTCCATAACCACTGTGCTATGGGCACCGAGTCCTTGCCTTAATTTCAGTGTGTTCACATTATCTATATAAATAGCTATGTTCACATTATCTATATATATAGCAAAATAAGTGATTTTATAAGGTTATTTGACTTACAATATTTTCTTGAGAAAGTCTAAGCCTATGTCTTAGCCTATGTCTAAGACTCTACTTTGTGGACTTAGGTTTACAATGAGAACTCTTCTGTTTGTTTTATTTTTGTTCATTTGATAAAGATTGGGTACCACTGGTATTGTTCTATTGATATGGGAAATAGGTTGACCATGTGACTGATAAAAATGAATCTGAGTGAGGATATAGGTTAATATGAGGGAATGTCACTGTCTTCCTTTAGAACTGATGAAAAGTGCCAGCTATCACTTCTGAGTGCCTGTAACATGCTGTGTACCATGCTAGGCATTTGACATATATCTGTAACATCCCCAGAGCTGACAAGTTAAGAATTTCTACCTTCATTTTACGGATGAGGAAGTCGAGCCTCTGGAGGACGAGGTGACATGCCTGTTGTTCACACAGCTTATAACAGATAGGGCCAGAGGAGTGCAGCTCGGGCCTGGCTGACGCCCAAGCTCATATCCTTCTTACCCTCCCCTGAGGACTCTCCTGGTGGAACCTCACCTGAGTGCTGGCCGGGTCAGCCTGTTATTTCTAACAGTTGTTGTTTTTAACGTTGGATTGAGCTGGAAGACAAAGGCTAAATAAAATGGACTCTTGCTTTGTTTTATGTCCACTAAGCTGTTGGTGAGCTGAAGGATGCATAGTGTTGGGCTGGTTAGAACTAGTCTAGGGAGTGAGAGACACCAGTCCCATCCCGCCAGACGGTTTTCCTGCTGGTCTGTCACAGAGCAGGGCCTTGTCATTCCCCTTGTCTATAGCAGCATCCAGAGTCTTTTAGGACAAGCTACTTTTTCTCTAGCCCAGCTTCTGAGCTAAGGCCAGTGAGAACACATCTTCTTGAGTCTTTTAATTTGCATGGAGACTTTAAGGTCATTTTTCTCAATAGTGGGACCCAACTTTCTAGGACTTTCCAAGAATTTTTTTTAATTTATTATTATTATTATTTTTTAGAGACAGAGCCTCACTTTATCACCCTTGGTAGAATGCTGTGGTATCACAGCTCACAGCAACTTTCAGCTCTTGGGCCTAGACGATTCTCTTGCCTCAACCTCCCGAGTAGCTGGGACTACTACAGGTGCCTGCCACCCGGCTATTTTTTGTTGTTGCAGTTTGGCTGGGGCAGGATCTGAACCCGCCACCCTCAGTATATGGGGCCAATGCCCAACCCACTGAGTCATATGCACCACCCCTTTCCAAGAAATTTGTAACGTTGGCAATCACAGCTGCTCCCTGGGTCCAGGGAAAGCATTAAGGCACTTTCTCTTTTGATTTCAGTTTTCCTGAGGGCCAAAACTGTGCACATGTAAAGCATCATTAATGCATATTTTTTAATGTATCTGACACTTTTCTTCATTAAAATGTTCACACTTGACTTTAGTTGTTGCATGGGCATGAGGATGCTTTTTTATGTACTGTCTCCACCCTGGCAGATTATGTCAGGATTATCCCTGTCTTGTCGCATGTTGGATAAAAAGAAAGACCTCCTGGTCTCTTGCTCCCTTGCTAGTGGCCTGAAACCAGTGGAAAGATTCCAGTTAAAGTACTTTGACCTTCTATTCTTGTCATTGAAGTGGGATTAAGATGAGGCTATTAGATTTTCTGTAGCAAAGAAAAAAAGGAATCCGGAAAAAGCCCTTAACAGTGTCACCAGATGGTTGCCAAATTCAGTGAGCATGGAGAGTTCCCCAAGGGCAGGTACCGTGACCTGCAAAGGGACAGAGTAAGGCTCCCATCGTGCCGAGAGCCCTTTTATGAGGAGCTTCTCTCCCCGTCTTGTGCACTGACATCTTCCCCATGGTTTTGTCCGTGTCAAGCTGGTTTCTCTCCAGCACGATCTTATACATCTCTGTGGCTTCACACAAGCTCATGACCTCAAGAAGACGGAGAAGAAAGTAAATGTTCAGCAATGAGGGATTCTTTAGAAACAGCCTAATTATTTAGCAATAAAAAATTAGTTGGTAAAATTATTCTTGATTACAAATACTTGCAGTATTTATAAAGCAATGTGTAGAGTATGTATGAAAAGCCTAAGTACAAACCGCAAGCATCCGTTTTGGACCAGTTTGCAATATAGTGGTTCATAAGAAGAAGGAGGCTAACTGCAGAAAATTATTGAGGACTGAAAAACAGAAAATACTGGCTCGGCGCCTGTGGCTCAAGCGGCTAAGGCGCCAGCCACATACACCTAAGGTGGCGGGTTTGAATCCCCAGCCCGGGCCCACCAAACAACAATGATGGCTGCAACCAAAAAATGGCCAGGCGTTGTGGCGGGCGCCTGTGTCCCAGCTATTTGGGAGGTGGAGGCAGGAGACTTGCTTGAGCCCAGGAGTTGGAGGTTGCTGTGAGCAGTGAAGCCATAGCACTCTACCCAGGGGGACAGCTTGAGGCTCTGTTTCAAAAAAAAAAAAAAAAACAGAAAATACTAAAGCTGTGAAATTTTTATAGAGCTGTATTTATTATTTGTTTTCTTATATTAATGTCTTTGTATAACAGAAAGAATTGGTGATCATTGTAAAAAATAATCGAAAAATATATACAGGTCTAACATAAAAAATACATGTAGTCCTTGCCCCACCGGGACGACTGTGGTTAACATCTTGCAGGGCGTGCTTCAGAGCTCTCCCTATGCGTATTTCTGCCATAGCATTCATTTACTGAAGAGACCCTGCCTTACACCAGACGTTGCTTTAATAGACACTTTGGAGAACAGACTGGATGAGACAGGGATGTGTGGGGAGAGGTCCTGGGTCTCATGGAGCTTACGCCTTAATTAGGGGAGGCAGAGCAAGTAGGTGAAAACTAATAGGTGAAGTTTCTAAGTATAATGAAGAAAATTAAACAGGGTAAAGGGTAGGCAGTAATTGCAGGTGGTAGTTTCCTGAGGTAGGATAGTTAGAGAAAAGCTCAGTGCAGGTGTTAGATCTAAGACATGACTGATAAGAAAGCTCTAAGCATGTGAAATTCTGGAAGAGCATTCCAGCCAGATGGAATGGCAAGGACTAAGGACTAGGTCCTGAGGCAGGAAGGAGCTTCTTTGAGAACTGAAGGGATGCCCGTGGCTTCGGTTTAGAGAGTTAGGGCAAGAGTGAAGTGAGAGGCTGGAAGGGACCAGACGATACAGGGCCCACGGTAGGCCAAATGAGGAATTTTTTTTTTATCTGAAATACAGTGAGAAGCCAGTGTGGTATATTAAAAAGAAGAGCAATAGGATCTCGTATGTACAGAAAGATACCCTGGCAGAATAGATGGTTGAGGAGAAAGTAGAAATTGAGGGATCATTGAGTAGGTGGTTGTGGTTGTTCACGTGAAATCAGTGGTGGCTCAGACAAGACGGGAGCCGTGGAGGGGGAGGACAGAGGGTGCATTTGAGCTGGATTTGGTTGGGAGGGGGACTTGATACAGGACCTGCAGAGATGGAGAGGGAGAGGACTCAAAGAAACTTTATGGTTTGCATTTAAAAACTGGATGGCTTATTGGTACCATTGACAAAGATGAAGTCATAGCAATATACCATTTTCTAACCCGCTGACATTTAGTTTTTACTAGTCTAAACCAGTCTGCTAGTATATAGCAGACTTTAAATGAATTAAAAACAAATAAAAATAGGCTCAGCGCCTGTGGCTCAAGTGGCTAAGGCGCCAGCCACATACAGCTAAGGTGGTGGGTTCAAATCCAGCCCCAGCCTGCCAAACAATGACAGCTACAACCAAAAAATAGCCAGGCATTGTGGCGGGCACCTGTAGTCCCAGCTACTTGGGAGGCTGAGGCAGGAGACTCGCTTGAGCCCAAGAGTTGGAGGTTGCTGTGAGCTGTGATAGAGCTAGGAGGAGATATTCTGCATAGAAGGAGCTAAACCCAGATTACAGCAAGACAATATAATCAATATCTGGGTAACGTGATTATTTCATCTGAATCAAATAAGAATTACCTTTTGAGGTAGGTATTATTCCCATTTCACTAATGAGAAAACCGAGGCTCAGAGACATTTAGCCATTTTCTCAAGGTTGCACAGTAGCACCTGGCAGAACTAGTATCTGAACTTTGTTCCTTGGAAACCGTCCCATCCTTGGAATGTCTTCTTTTTGTCTACATTGTTGTCAAGGGATACTGAGTGCTCAGAACTGTTCTGAGCAATGACAAGAAGCCTTATTCTTGGAAGGCACGTGGTATTTGATGTGCTGTAATGAACCTGTAATAGCTATTGATCATCTCAGAAGATGTGTTCTGAACACGCCAAATGTGCCATCAGCTCCCTTTTCTGGCTTATTTCTGGCTCCCTGCTTTCCTTGCTAGTACAAACAGTATACAAGTCATCACTCTCCATTACAGAGGGATAAGCTATGGACAGGAATCAAATAAAACATTGGTTTTACAGGATGGTTGTAGAAAAATTTTGTAATGTAACGAATAAAGTTTTGCTGCTGTGAAATGTCCACAAAAATTGCCTTTCCATAGCAGGGAGGTAGGAGAGAAGCCTGGTGTCGGACACAGACCATCTCATCAGACAGACCTGGGGACTAGTCCTGGCTCTGCCACCTACAGCTCTGGGTCCTCAGGTAGCTTCACTGCCACTCTGAGCTATTTCCTCACTTCAGTATTTGACTGATAATGCTGCTTGCTTTATGGGACAATGTATGTAAAACGATTATGCTCAATAAATAGTAGCTGTTATCCCTATTGATATCAATCGTAGCAGTTATAGAAAGTGTGTCAGAGGCATAGAATTTGCAAGAGTATTGGGCAAGCCAGTGGGTTTCAATATCTATTTCAAAAAACATAAGATTCTTTACAATTCTGTGGTTTGTATTTTTGCATCAGTATGCTAACAAAAATCCATGCTTTGAGGAGTTCCTCCCCCCACCACACCCTTTTTTTAGAGACAGAGTAATAGTCTGTCACCCAGGTTAGAGTGCAGTGGGATCATCATAGCTCTGTAGCCTAGAACTCCTGGGCTCAAGAGAGCCTCCCACCTTAGCCTCCCTAGTAGCTGGGACTATGGCCATGCGCCATCTTTTTTTTTTTTTTTTTCCGAGACAGAATCTCACTTTGTTACCCTGGGTAGAGTGCCATGGTGTCATAGCACACAGCAACCTCAAAACTCTTGGATGGAAGCGATCCTCTTGCCTCAGACTGCCAAGTAGCTGGGACTACAGGTGTGCACCATCATACCCCCCTGGTTTTTTCTATTTTTTTTTTTTTTTTAGTTGAGACAGGGTCTTGCTCTTGCTTGAGCTGGTCTTGAGCTGCTGAACTCAAGCAATCCACCTGCCTCAACCTCCCAGATTGGTTAGATTACAGATGTGAGCCACCATGCATGGTCTTTAAAAAAAAATTTATGGTATATGGCACACCTCTTTGGGGGCAGGACACAATTATAAGAGGGACTTTTATCTGACAAATGCAATTAGTGTAACCTAATTCTTCGTACCTTCAATGAATCCCAAACAATAAAAAAAATGAATAAATGAAAAAAAAATTTTTTTAATTTTTTGTAGAGATGGGATCTTGCTGTGTTGCCCTTACTAGCCCTGAGCTCATGCAGTCCTCTCACCTTGGCCTCCCAGAGTGCTGGGATTACAGGTATCAGCCACCATGTCCACCCTATTCAGAGTTCATGGTCTACTGGGGATAGATGAGAAACAAATAATTACAAAATGTTGTATACCTCAGGGAAGGGCAGCAGGGAGAGTTGGGGGAGTGGGTTGTGATTTCAGATAACAATGTCAAGGACAACCACAGTGATAAAGACTAAATCCCAGTATTGCAATAACCTCATGACCTAAAAACCATATCACCCATTTCCAACCCTCAGCCACAGGTTCAGGCAGATGCAGTATGAGAGTCAGTGTGGAAGGCATTTGGGCAAACTCTTATAATTCATTTTTTCTCCATATGGTTTGTATTTTTCGTCTGTCCTTCCCCCATTTCCACTAATTTTCTGCCCTCTCTTAGAGTTTTGTCATCTGATGCTCAACATTTGGATACATTTTTTTCTTTCCTGGTCTACCTCTTGCACTTGCCAGGGTAGGGCTGACATCTCACAAGGAAAGAATTGGCTCTGTGACTTGGGGTTGGAAATGGCGCGACAGATGGTACTTTCTCCAGTGACAGTTCTCTTTTCCCCAAATTAGGATCGATTGGCGGCCTCTTCTTTGCAGTTGGCATCGCCCAATATGCCCTGTTAGGGTACTTCATCCGCTCCTGGAGGACCCTAGCCGTTCTGGTTAACCTGCAGGGGACAGTGGTCTTTCTCTTATCTTTGTAAGTAGTTTTTCCTCTTAGAGTTTTAATTGAATAAGCCGAAGGAATGTTTTAAGCCCATGCGGGTCAGTGAGCGACGCTATTCCCTTTCAGGAGCTTGCCTGCACTGACTTTGGTGAAGAATTTAATTCCGCAAGTGCTGCGATTCTTGGCAGCTCCTGGGATGGGAGATGCTTAATTAATTCAGCATGCAGGTATCCCTTGTTTAAAGCGAACTCTTCGTAGACTGCATTTTAACTTTCAGATTATTGGCAGAGAGAATCAGTTTCTTTTCCAGCTTAACACCTCAAGCTCACAGGTTGCTAGGCTAGATCATGTGCTGGGTGTGAGACTGGGGTGTGATGCTGGGTAGAGCGTATGTGGACTACGGATGGTGACAGGTGCTTATCCCGCAGGTGAGTACCAACTCAGGGCCTCTAAGTGTGGTGTCTGGAGCAGGCTCAGACATGGGAGAGGTCCTTTGAAGGAGCCCAAGCCAGGAAAGGATGATTCCTCAGTCAGGACAGGGTTCTATAAATGACTGGCCGTGGCGTCACACTGGGGTGCTCTAAAACACCCCCAGATGCTGCAAGACGAGTCTCCAGCTTAGGCTCAATTTACCGGAAGTTTTAATGTGGCATATGAGAAGCGTTTCTTCCCTCAGGTGTTAGATCTCTGATTTTAATCATCAGAATCTTTGGCATAAACAAAATGTACAGCCGATGGTACTGACTTTCTTCTGTGCCATAAAGTGAGAGGGATCTGCAGTAGCATTTTAACTCAATAGCTCTTTAACTTAGTAGCTCTTTATTCAGGTCCTATATTGAGGTTTGTTGTTTCTTTTTTTCTTTTGAGACAGGGTCTTGCTCTGTCGTCCAGGCTAGAGTACAGTGGTGCCATTATAGCTCACTGTAACCTCAAACTCCTGGGCTCCAGTAGTCCTCCTGCCTCACCCTCGTGAGTAGTTGGGACTACAGGTGCACACCACCATTCCTGGCTAACTTTTTTTTTTTTTTTTTGTAGATATGGGGTCTCCCTCTTGCTCAGGCTCATTTCAAACCTCTGGCCTCACGCAGTTCTCCCTCCTTGGCCTCCCAAAGTGCTAGAATTACAGGTGTGAGCCACCTTGCCCAGCCTACATTGAGATTTGATGGGGACTGAACTGAATTTGTTTTCATACTACTTTTAAGACCAAGAGAATTGTTAAATGCAAAAATGAATACAGTAGGAATACCCTGTGTTATAAAAGCAAAATTCATTAAATGTGTTTAGTTATGTGAAATCAAGTGAGGTAGTTTTCTTAGGAAGGAGAAATAACAGTATTTTATTGGCTTGTGTATTATAAATTTTTGAAAGTAATAAATGGGTGTCTAGCATAGTATCTTGAATTAATAAGCATTCCTGTAAATATTAAAGAATAAACATATTTTAAAATGTTGAGTCAATCTCCCCCTTCTCTGCCCATCTGGATCTCCTTGCCCCTTCAGCAGAAATACTAGAAATTAGCTTCAGAGTTAGCCACCAATAACATAAGAAGGCAAATTATACCCCTTGCTTGTTTGTTTGCCAGAAACATTTTTACCTAGCTTAAATATTCCTTATTTTCACAGTACTTGAGTTTGATTCATGTCTTAAAAAATCAGTGCCTCCTTAATTTATAAAAATTTGCCATTTTTAAGGATATTCACAGAACATTGTCAAGCAGAGGTAACATTGTTAAACGAACATGTTAGCGTCCAAAGGTGACCACGGCACAGGTGACCACGGCACAGGTGGCCCCGCCACTGTGTGCAGCACAGCTCACTCGAAGGCCTGCTCCTTCTTTTAGAAGTGTGCGTTCCTGTTTTGTATTTATCATCTGCATGTGTTGGAACTCATTTTCCCAAATCTGTCCACTGACAAGTAGGTGACCCTTTGTAGAAGTAACTAAGCTTATTGGCCTCTAAAAATAAGGAGAAATAATATAAGTTCCTAAGTTTGTATGATCAAAATAAACCCTTCCCCTAGAAGGGTTTTAAAAACACAGAACAAAATTTTCAAAGCCTAGCTCTCAAATATCATGCATAAAAATGATTTATAACCTTTGAAAATAATCGTTATGGCTTGTAAATAATTCTGAAAACACAGAGGCTGACAGGTTGCCGAAGATGATGGTTCGTAATGGTAATGACTGTGAATATTTTGGTACCTTTCCTATTGGTTCTGTTTCCCTCTTCTCAAGTGTTGCTCAGTTTTAATTTTTATTATCTTCTGCCTCTTTGTGTATCACTGTAGTCTTTTATTTAGATGTCATCAGGTAGTTGTACACAGTAGCTCATATAAAGTCTTGTGGATGGGACCAGTTGACCGTTTGATGGTCTGCAGACTTAACTTCCAGCAGAACAGTATTTTACTAGATCGTTTACTTGATGTCACTAGTAATCGGGTGGCAATGAAGAATTAAATAGAGGGACTCTCCGGATGCTGTAGGTGGCCGTTGTTCCTACTTGACTGACAATCAGATGTTTCACGTGAATATTCTCTTCCCTGGTTAGCAAAGCTCCTGGGGAAATTCCTACCTTTTTGTTGCCCCTTAGCACCTGTTTGTGTCACTCTGTACAAAATTGAACTGCTCGAGTGGTTAGTGATGGACAGCTGTCCATTGAGGGTCCGTCCTGTAATGTTGTTGTTGCTCACTGTCCTCATTGAAAGGCACAGTGAATTCTATCAAGTGCCTTAAATAGCCAGTACTAAGTTTCATTTTAGGCAGATCATGTCAAATTAGATTGAAAGTACTTGATGCTGCGTTTAGTAACCAAGGCTTCCGTGTTCCCTCCTTGGTTTTGCCTTTGAAAAGTCCTCTGAAATTGTGTGCAGAACTGGGAAGAGACAAAGAGATTCGTGGTGTTTAAGTCTTGAAGCTGTTTGAAGATGTCAGTGGCAAAATAATCATCCAACACTTTTGGAAAGTAACAGTTGGATTGTAGCTAGCAGTTAACCAGAAATTAACTTTTATTCTTCAAGGTCTTGGAGGATCAGGAGATACTCTGAAGACTTATAAAAGCTAAGGTGTCAGGTGATTTGAGTATTCTGAAGCAGTAAGTGCTCAAAAGTAGCTGTAATAAACTGTTTCATTTTTATGCGCAGTCATAAAACAATCTCTGCCTCCTAAACAACATAACGCTATGTTAAAAACACCTCACTTTTGGTTTTCTTTTTTTTTGGAAACAGTCTCACTCAGTCACCCTGAATAAAGTGCTGTGGCATCACAGCTCACAGCAACCTCAAACTCTTGGGCTTGAGCCATCCTCCTGCCTTAGCCTCCCAAGTAGCTGGGACTATAAGCGCCTGCCACAATGCCCAGCTAGTTTTTCCTATTTTTAGTAGAGATGGGGTCTCACTCCAGCTCAGACTGGTCTCGAACTCCTGAGCTCAGGCAGTCCATCTGCCTTGGCCTCCCAGAGTGCTAGATTACAAGCATGAGCCACCCAAACACACTTCACTTTATGTAAAATCTGTTTTTTTTCTGATGAGATAATAAATATTTCTATCTACTATATGAGACTCTCAGAACTTAAAAAGCCCAGTATCTCTACAGTATTATTCTAACAACATTTGGCTAGGATTTACAGGGGGGGACCTCGGCCTTGGGACCGTGTGTGGTCTTCTGGACCCTTCAGCGCAACCTTGGGACCGTGTGTGGCCTGGACCCTTCTGTGCAACCAAATTTTACAGAATAAACCTTTTTAATAAAAGGATTTGTTCTGTGACGTTTGTATTCCGTCAAGGGGCCACACTTGGGGATCAGAGGGCATGGGTCGGTACTATAAACTTAGCTTGACAGTCACATGTTAAAATTTATTTAAAAGTAAATGCCTACTGCTTACTTTTTTAAACCACTGTTTTGAAAGCATGCTCTGGGTTCTGGTGATGAAGTAGGCTGCATTTAACGCTGGGCAGCTGCTGAAGGCAGTGCCTGTATCTCTGGGAGAGGGAGCTTTGAGCCCAGCAGGGAGCCCCTTTGTGGTGAGGGGATCCACGGACCTAGTGGGTGATTTTTCTCCTTTCTGAGCACGTGTACCTAGATGAATACACAGCCTTTAATGACGTCTCTTTCAGATTCATTCCTGAATCACCTCGTTGGTTATACTCCCAGGGTCGCCTGAGTGAGGCTGAGGAAGCCCTGTACCTCATCGCCAGGAGGAACCGCAAGCTCAAGTGCACCTTCTCACTAAGACATGCGACCAACAGGAGCTGCAGGGAGACCGGAAGTTTCCTGGACCTCTTCCGTTACCGCGTCCTCCTAGGACACACTCTGATCCTGATGTTCATCTGGTAATTAAACCGAAGGGGTGTCTTGATCTTCCGCTCAGCTGGCTAAAGCTCTCTCAGTTGTCTCTCCCCTCTTTACAACTACTGACAGCTTTACCTGTTTTGTCAGCAAGAGGCTGTTTTCTTAAAACCAAGGCCCCTGACCCTTAGCTCAGGCATTGTGTGTACCCTGCTGTCACAGCGCTTCTCCCCAGCAGTGGGCAGGTCCTCTGAACTTAGTAAGAAGACATCAGAAACACAACTTTGCTCTTGAGGTATTCAATGTAAAATGTAAACACAGAAGGTACAAAAAAAAAGTATGTACATTTTAAGAAATGAAAAAACTTTCTTAAATTTGTGGTACTCCACATATGAGTCTTGCAGTTATAAGAGGTGCTCACTGGCACTTGTATTCATCTGTTGTTATTGGTTTACATATTAAATTACAATTTTAAAAGTCTTTTTCCTTTCTTAAGATGTAGATACATTCCTCACCAAAAGGAAAGAAAGTGAACAAGCATACCAGAAACAGCAGAGCTTCTATATAGGACTTTAAAAATCCCTGCCTTTGGCTGTGGAATCAAGCAGCTTCCCAGCGCCCTAATCACAGTGCCCTGTGCAGCACGGAGACGTGCTGAATGTTACCCATCGTAGATAGGGGGCCCCAGGAGCCTGACATGAGGAACTGGGGGCGTGTGCGCAGATCAGTGATGGGACCCATGAACACTCTCCGGAACTGACTTTCTAGTTGTTTAGCTTATTCCCACCCACTCGCAAAGGGCTCTCAGTGCGTAAGTAAGTTGTATTCAGGGTTTCAGGAGAGCTCCATTTTAAAACTGAAATTGTAGAAAGGGGAGAAATGGATGGGCATGTACAAGTTGTAGATTTCACAGAGTTTTAATATTATACATTCTGCTTAAAGTGTCATAATGATCAGACCTACTGGCTAAAGGACTGGCCTGTTACGTTGGGGCTTATGTGTGTGCCTGCCCCAAACGCTGTTACTGAAAACTTGGCGCTAGCTCTGGAGGCTGCCCCTGAAGGAGAGCAAGTGGTTTGAGGACAAGGAACGAGGAGTTTATTACTTTGTTGTGAAGGAGGGAGAGTGGCAGATTATCCTCTCAAAATACCAAATTTACTGAATTTAAGCAGAAAGGTCGAGCTTTTAAAAGAGAGGACCTTTTGTCATTCTGATTGTCCGATCTCTGCCCATGACAAAGCCAGGACTCCACCCACCTGGAAGGCGGTGGATCTGCACCCCCACCTCACACAGTTCAGCTGAACCATTGCTTGTAGCACAAAGAACATAAGACCTCCCCCCCAACCCTCTGGACCACAGCCAGCCAGAAACAGGGCTCAAAGCAGGCCTCAGTTTCCAAAAAGCACAGGGGAAGTTTTTAAAAGGTAGAAAACATTCTTGCCCTTTTCCCCCAGACCGTCCCTCTGTTACAGCTGCTGCAACTCTGTACTTTCATGTGGAGACAAGGGAAAGTGACGTTATAGGAAGGTGATCTCATGTATGAGCTAAAAAAGCACAGTAGCTTGAGAAGGAGAAGCTGCGGAGATGTTTTTCTGTATCACGACGCTCTTTTCCTGACCTCTGTTTCTGCTTATGTTCAGGAAATTTGGTATTTTGAGAGGGTCATCTGCCACTTTCCCTCCTTTACTGATGAAGTAATAAGCTTCTCTTTGCTTCTCCTCAAACCACATGTTCTCATTCTGCTGCAGCCTAGAGAGCCAGCGCTGAGCTGTGGGGAACAAGCCCTGGTGGCAGACATGTGCAAGCAGACACGCTGGCCACTGCCTTTACGGTCAGGGGCCGTGTCGCACCAGCTACTCCCTTCCCTGGCAGAGCCGGCTCAGTGCCGGGAATATCACACTTGCATAATACCTGTGGAGGCTTGGAGACAAGGAGATTAAGAGAACTTGTGAAAACCAAACTCAACAATACAGCATAAGCACTACTAATGTGAGGTTCTGCCTCTTCAGCAGCAGATATTCCCAAAATACATTCCGATCCTTAGGGCTACATAAAACTCACCATTCACCTGTCACAGACAGCCAGTCAAACCCTCTGTCTTGGAGCAAGTTCCTACTTGTTGGAGATTATTTACTGTTTTTATTTTTGTTTAAGATTTTTATTTTTTCCATATCTAACGTCCCGGTTCTGGTACTCAGTGGATAAAACAAAAAACTAGACTTAGGGCCAGTGAGGCTATCCCTATTTACTTCATATACAGCCAAATAAACCTCTTGCCCCAGGCTTGGCATGTCCAACCTCATGAAAATAGAGGCAATGTCGTTCCACGATTGCTGTTCTTTTTGAAGATGCTATAAATTTCTAAGGTCTTTTCTGTGGCTCTGTACTGAAGAAAGCCTTAACTAGGGATCAAAATTATACCCCATGCCTTTTAAAATAGTGCTTTGGTGCCCTAAATATACTGTTTAAGATTGTGAAAGCATTTTAAATTTTGTCTGGGGCTCATAAGGAAGACTGAAATGATTTCATCAGCCTTCATTACGGATCCCCACGACCATCTCTTCTAGAAAGGCAACTTGAAAAGCAGGAGACCCAGCCTTAGGGGTGATAAGGCTTATGCTCCCCTAGTCCCTCTCACCACAAACTGGTAACTAAATACTTCTCTTGTCCTATGGCTTTGTTTATTCGTGCCCTGACTTGATACCATCACAGCTTGGTCGCGCTGGAATTACTGTGCTGGAATTGCCATTGTATATGCAGACAACATACTGGGAAATAGCGTTATAGGAGGAGGAGGGTCTTTGCTGCTGGTGGAAAGGCGTTTTAAAATATTTTTGAAAACCACCTGATTTAAATTTGTCTTCTGCTTACATACAAGGTGCCTAGGGGACAGAGAAAGTAGAGAACTCAGTGTCCCCCTGCATCCTGACATATGACAGCCTGGCTGTAACTCTGCTTATCCTCCTTAGTAACGGAGTGACAGCTCTGTTCCAGTAAGAAGTAATGGGAAGTAGTTGCTGCTTCTGGCTCATTTGCTAGGGAGGGATGAACCACTGGCCGGTCTAGCTCCAATGGTCCCTCGCTCCTCCTCCCCATCCTCTCCCCTCACTATGACCCATTCTTAATAGCCTGGGGTACTTGGTCCATGCCTGTGTTTTGGAAGAGATGGAAATTTTTGCTTTCTTATTTGATCTCATCATAGCCACAGCTCATTAGACTTTTTTCTAAGCAAAACTAAATGGAAACAAACAAGAATTTCCTCTTAATAAATACTGGTCACACTGAATTACAAAATCTAAGGAACTTAAAGCTCAGGTGTTTTACTGCTTGTATAGAAGTTTATGGTTTACCAAATATATTCACATGCTAATAAAGCCCAGTTTCAGGGTTTTGTTTTTGTTTGTTCCATTCTGTTGTGTTGTTTTTAATAATGCAGTTTCCTAGGCACAAAAGATTCCATTACCACCTTCCGTTTGAGAAGGCCCTGATTTGGAATTTCCTGCTGGCACTCTGGCCCTGCTGCTCAGCCTTAGTTCTCAGATTGTAGGAGATAAGCTTGGTGCCTTCTGAAAGGCCTGCCCCCAGGAGGCACTCCCTAAGTGTTTGTTTCAGGAGCAGTGTATGTAAAATACATTAATGACTTATTTATTTTGCTCCTGTTCTGGGTGTCTGTAGACTGTATACCTACTGCACACAGGGTGAGGTTGAGACCCAGACTGGGAGGTGATTGGATCATCAGGATTGGAGTGCCAGTCATTTCTGGTCTGCAGATGACCCTCTGAAGATCCAGTCACTTCTCAGCCTCTTTAGTCAATACTGGCCTCTGTTGGCCTTCTCCATGGGAGTTCTTCTCTAGAATCATTCTGATGATATCACAACCACCTATGGCAAATGTTCCATCAATTATTGAATTAAAGAATAGGGTCATTGTTTTCTATTAAATGCAAAAGTGCTCGCTGAAAGCACAAACAGTGTCTTTCATCTTTCAGTGGCTGGCCATTCATTGGATTTGTGTAACATACCCATATAACTCAAATCATTTCCAAGGTTCCATTATTTTTTTCCCCTAGTATAGAAATTTAGATTAAGACAGAATGATTAGTGGGAGAGTCAAGCTTTTTGCTTGTAGCAGATTGCATTGTATTGAACCAAAATTTGAATCTTCTCTGACAAATTTTCATGTGCTTTTTCTTTTTCTGTCTTTTACCTCCCTGTTCTTTGACCCCCAAATGCAGGTTTGTGTGCAGCTTGGTGTATTATGGCCTAACTCTGAGTGCAGGTGATCTAGGTGGAAGTATTTATGCCAACCTGGCCCTGTCTGGCCTCATAGAGATCCCATCTTACCCTCTCTGCATCTACTTGATTAACCAAAAATGGTGAGTATGGACAAATACACCATAATTAAAGAAAATGTGCATGTACCCACACACATAAATACCTAAATATTAGTGTCTTTGTTTATATGCAGTCTCTGCTGATTACTTCATGATGATTAGAGTTTCTTTTAGGCCAAATACAATTATGAATAGAATTCATATTTTTAGTGCAATATTTCTTGGGTTTCATAATTATGAGTTTTCATATAGCTTTTAGGTAGATTCCGGTCCAATATTAAATATTTGAAATGGTATTTTTTTAGGTTGCAGTGTTTGTATTTGTTAGATAGAGTCCCTCTTGTAGTTGCATCCCACACCCAAGAAGTGTGCTATGTCCTTACCTTGTGCCCACTAAGTGGGAGCACACCAGTCCCCCTCCCCCCTCCCTTCTACCCCCTTCTTCCTTCCCCTTCCCTAAAATGATATTGAATATCACCATCAGAGGGTCTTTGAATAGTCTATCTATCATTTTTCAATTCTAAGAGATAGGATTATTAGCTTTATGTGGGTAAAACTCCATAAAACAAATTAATAACATTTAGAAGTTCTTACAAGAAGGCAAACAATTAAAGAAAACCTAAAGACTTTCTGTTATTTATTTAAATTTCAAAATAATAAGGGGGTGCAAGTGTTTTTGTCGTATGGATACCTTGTATTAATGTAATGCTTAAGCTGGGGCTTTTTTAATGCCATCACCAGAATAGTGGTCACTGTACCTGGCAGGTGAGTTTTACCCCTCATCTCCTTCCCCCTTCTCCCCTTCTTGGTCTCCAGTGTCCTTTACATCTCTTTGTGCCAGTGCGCCCGTTGTTTAGCTCTCACTCATGAAAGAGGACGTGTTTTCTTTTTTATTCCTGAGATACTTTGCTCAGGATAATGGTTTCCAATTCCAAGTTGCTGCAGTACACATTATTTCATTCCTTTTTAGGCTCCATGGTATTATATGCGCTGCATTTTCTTTATCTACTCATGAATTGCTGGGCACTTAGGTTGATTCCACATCTTTGCAATTGTGAACTGTACTGCAATGAACAGTTGAGGACAAGTGCCTTTTTTTATACCTTAAAATCATTTTTTAAAAAAGCCTTATATGACAAACCCATGGCCAACATCAAGCCAAATGGGGAAAAGTCAAAAGTATTCCCCCTAAGAACTGGAACAAGGCAGGTGTGCCCATTGTCACCACTTCAATTCAACATAGGACTAGAAGTCCTAGCTGCAGCAATCAGGCAAGAAACAGAAATAAAAGACATCCAAATTGGAAAAAGAGGAAACTGAACTATCCCTGTTCACTGATGATATGATTTTATATTTAGAAAAATCCCAAAGACTCCACCAGATGACTCCTAGATTATTAAATAAATTCAGTAGTGTCATGTTACAAAATCAGTGTACACAAATCATTAGCATTTCCACCTACTAAAAACAATCAAGCTGAGAGTCATATCTAGGCCTCAGTAGCGTGTACAGTAGTCATAAAGAAAATAAAATACCTGTACATTATTTGAACAATAATTTTTAATTCAACTTGTTAATATGTTGTTTAGGATATTGC
>CAUYTI010102755.1:0-20050 GCA_963575145.1 Galago senegalensis
TGGCGGGTGCCTGTGGTCCCAGCTACTTGGGAGGCTGAGGCAGGAGACTCGCTTGAGCCCAGGAGTTGGAGGTTGCTGTGAGCTGTGATGCCACAGCACTCTACCCAGGGGGACAGCTTGAGGCTCTGTCTCAAAAAAAAAGAAAAGTTAAACCACGTCTTAGGATCCATAATCATATTGATGAAGTCGAGAATGGGATCAAGTTGTTTTTAATACACTTTCTACTAAGCGGATCATCTCCTGCCTTTATACAGAATCAAGACAAATCAGCTCTAAGAATTACATACCAGATATATCTAAACATATAATCCATTTCACAGAACACTTAGGGCACTTAAAGTTAAGAAAGAATAGATTTGATGATTCATAATTCAAATTTCCACCTGGCATATGCCTACACTCATCTCTCAATTACTTTTTACATGTTCAAAGATTTATTTTTAACTAAAATTATTAAAAATATTAACATAGTATAATATATATACAGCAAAGTGTACAAATATTATATGCATGGCTCAGTGAATTTTTATACATGTAACCACCACCCAGGACAAGAATAAAATGTATTCAGCTGTCCAGAAAATTCCTTGAGTCCCCTCCCAGTCCATAAGTCTCCACCAGAGGTAACTCCTATCTCAACTTAGTTCATCTTGACAAGTTTTACCAGGTTTTGAACTTCATGTAAATGAAACCATCTACTATATACTCCTTAATGTCTAACTCCTTGTACTAAAAATAATGTCTCTCAAATAATACTTAGTGTATGCTCCAGTGGTTTGTACTTTTTATGGCTGTAGAGCATTTTAGTTATTCGTTTCGATGTTGAGGGGATTTCTTCACTACAATTGTGCTGTTTATGCACTCAGCTCCAAATTCACCATTGGTGCCTGCTCTGTGGAAATGCCCCTGGGCCCTTTAAGTGAGTATTTTTCCTTTGCCTTCTGGCCCTTGAAGCTTGCCAGTAGAGGGTATCAGAGCAGCATTTCAAGGAGAAAGAACATTTCTTTCTTGGTTCCCACAGATAGCAACTTCCCCTGGTATAGCCTTGAAGTGTTGCGTTTGTTAATGTTTAAACAGATTTAGGGTATAAAAGTGAATTCCATTCCATGTTGATGTATAGTGACGGAGTCTGGGCTTTTTGGTGCACTCATCACCCTAATAGTGTACATTGTACCCCATAAGTAACTTTTCACCCCTCACTCTTTCCCCTTTCGAGTCTCCAATGTCCATTATATCTCTCCATGTGCCCTTGTGTTGACATAGTTTAAGTCCCACTTATAAGTGACAATATAGGGCATTTATCTTTCTGTTCCTGACTTATTTCACTTTGGATATTGTCTCCAGTTTTATCCAAGTTACTACAAAAGATATTATTTCATTCTTTTTTATTCCTGAGCAGTATGCCATGAGGTATGTGTGTGAATGAAAATTATATATATATATATATATATACACACAGATATAATTATGCCCTACATATTTTTTTCTTATCCACTCATAAGTTTATGGACACCTAGGTGAAATCCATGTCTTTGCACCTGTGAATTGTGCTGTGATAAACATATGAGTGCAGGAACTTTTTGGAAATAATGCTTTTTTTCTCTCCTCTGTGTAAATACTCAGTAGTGAGATTGTGGAATCAAATAGCAAATCTACTGTTAGTTCTTTGAAAAATCTCCATATTTATCTCAGTAGAGGTTTTAATACACCTTCAATAAGAGCTATTGATTTTTGACATTTCAGTAACGACCATTCTAATTGGAATAAGATGGCGTCTCTTTGTTGTTTTAATTTGCATTTCCCTAATGGTAAATGATGTTGATCATTTTTTTCATTTTCTGTCTTATGTAAAGTATTTTTTAGACAATTGCCTATTCATGTCTTTTGCCCGCTTTTTAAAGGGGTAACTGATGAGTTGTTGGAGTTCCTTATTGGTTCTGGATATTAATTCTTATTTAATTCAAATTGTCTAATTTTGTTTGTATTACATTTGCTTTAGCTGATTTCAGTCATAAAATTTGCCTAGAGCCCTACACCAAGTCTGGAAGAGATTTTTCCAAGTTTTCTTCTAGGATTTTAGTTTCAGGTTTTACATTTAAGTCTTTAATCCATCTTGAGTTGATTTTTGTATATGGTACAAAAGAGACAGAGATCCGGTTTCATTCTTGTGAATATGACTATTCAATTATCTCAACTGGAGAGGGTTATGCTTTCCTCATTTTCTGCTTCTTGTCACCTTTGGTGTTGAAACAGTTTACACACTCGCCACAGAAGTCTACCAAGCAATGTGCACGTGAGGAGGCAAGAATGAGCAGAGCAAGCTCGAGACACATTCTTAATACAGCAAAATGGAAAGTTTTCATGCCAAGATTGGTACATGCACTGAGATGTGATACCTGACCTGGATGAGAATTTGCCCAGACAATGAATAGGATGCAGAGATGCGGTTAAATTTTCCTATGTTCTCCTGACTTAACACCCCTTGACTTCTATCTATGGGAAACCTTACGGAATGTGGTATACCGCAGACAACCAGCTACACTGGTGGTACTTTGGGATGAAACTGAAATGGCAGATGCAGGATATATGTGGACACTTTAGTCAATGTGCTAAAACAGTAGTTTGCCATAATCAGAAGTGTCTGGATGCTGACGGTGACCACTTTGAGCACGGCTTGTAATCGCAGACATCAAACATGACTCATATTCAACTTTTGCTATTAGTATATATTAAGTACTACAATTTTAATAGTTTTTTCCTTTCTTAAAATGTGTATACATTCTTTGGCATATGTATACATATGTACACATACCTTCTGTGTATGCATGTTCTGTTTTTTTTCTGGAATTCATATACTTAAAAAATTAGATTGCCTAAAGATTTCTCACTTACATGCATTTTTAAGTCATCTTTTTTCAGAAATGGTTTTTTTTTTCAGTTTATCTTATACTTTCATTTTTATTAAATACTTTCTTTAGTTTTTTTCACTCTTCTCTTTCTCTTCTTTCTCTAGCTTTTTAGTTTGAATTTTTAGTTCTTTTTGTATTGGGTTGAGCAGCTGGCGCCTTAAATTTTCATCTAGGCAGTTCTTTGGCAATCTCTTAAAGATTCTCCTGAGTCATACCTTCCCTGTCCTTACTTTTTCCATTTTCTTTTACATACTAGGTACATTTTCCCTCCAACAAAATAGTTATTGAGTAAGGCTGTATCTATTTACTATGTAATCTTTCAAATGGAAAGTTTTAATTATTTAATATTTCCTTGTGCTTACAAAATGCTGAAAGTTATTATTTCTGCTTTTAAAAATTGTCTTTATCTTTCTGGTCAAATTTATCTGCCCAGTCCATTTTGGTGAATGCCCTCTTTGCCCTTGAAAGAAAATGCTGTCTTGATTATCAGTATGCAGCAATATAAATACATCAGAGTTTGGGAAAGTGTGAGTAAATTCATGTATTTATTACATTTATCTTACTAATTAGGTTGCTTAGTTTATGTTATGCCTTTAATGTTATTTAATCTACTCGAATTGTACAGGACTGATAGCTATTTTTAGTGCCTGTCTTTCTGTCTGTTTTTCATGTTATCTCTTGTTAATTTATTGTACATGAAATTTGCAGCCAAGCTATTTCAAAAATCTATGCTGCTACTGTGATCCTGGCTGGAGATGTTTTTGTATTGATTTTTGTGTTTGGAGAAAACGAGTGTACATTAAAAAAAATTTTTCCCCTTATTTATAACTGAGCATGTAAAGCTCCCTTTTATTAAAAGAATGTGTCCTTTTCTTTTCTCATATGTCAGATGTCCATATATGGATGGGCCAGCTTCCAGGCTCGCTCTTCAATTTAATTGTTCGATATATCTGTTCTGCCAGAAGCCACAGTATTAAATACAATAGCTTTACAACAATTTATTGGCTAGTTTATTATAAAAATCTTCTCTCTGAGGCTTGTCTTTCTGCATTTTCTATAGCAACATAATATGAACTTATAGTTCCCCCCTTCAACAAGTAGAGGCTATTTTGCCACTTTTTGAATTTTAATGGGCTCATGACTTGCATTGCCTAAAATAATACAATGGAAGCAACACTGAGCTGGTTTTGAGCCTTGGCCTTGCACACATCTGTGCTCTCTCTTTGGCATTGATGCCATTAACATACAAACATATCTGTGCTCACCCTCCAAGTGAGGAAAGACACATGTCCTTGTCAATACCATTTGTCTTGTCAGCCATCTGCCTGCTATCCCATCAGATATTTATATCCCATCTGTGTTGGTCACAGATGTATATAAAAGTAGCTCAGTTCAGATCAACTAAGCTCAGGCAGGTCAGCAAACCCCCCTAGTTGGCATAAACCCTTAAGTAATAATACATATTTGTTGTTTCTATTTATTTATCGAGACAGAGTCTGACTATGTCACCTTCGATAGAGTCCTGTGGTGTCACAGCTCATAGCAACCTCCAACTCTTGGGCTTACGTGATTCTCTTGCCTCAGCTTCCCAAGTAGCTGGGACTACAGGCACCAGCCACAACGCCCAGCTATTCTTTTGTTAGTTGTCATTGTTGTTTTATCAGATCCGGGCTAGGTTCAAACCCACCAGCTTGAGTGTCTGTGGCTAGTGCCCTAACCACTCCACTACCGGTGCTGAGCCATATTTGTTGTTTTAACATATTCAAGTGTTGAGAATGAATTTATTCAGCAATAGACTACTGAGGTAATACTATATTACATCAGTATTACTATATTACATCAGTAATACTACATCACATCAGTAATACTATATTACATCATCAGTAATACCATATCACATCAGTAATACTATATTACATGCTATTGTTTATCAGTATTTTTGTGTGTCGTATGCAATTTATCTCCTTTAAAAAATACTAATAAAATGTTATAAAATGATCTTACATCTTTTCTAACATTTTTTACTTTCATTCTACTCTCAGGTTGAAAATGACTTGAAATAACTTTTGTGTAAGATGTGACAACACAAGATAAGTGACTAAGGCAAAGGCCTCAATCAATGGAAGTTTCTTAAGCCAAAGTTCGAGGATGTGCTTGGGGAAAAGCAACGTAGCTATAGCTTGTGCTTTCCAAAAAGGGATTTACAGACTCAGTATGGAGGGGGAGAAGATGTAGAGTAAGAAAAAGGCGGGGAGTTGGCAGCTACTTCTTGAAGCAACTGCATGTGGCCTGCTTATTTGGGAGCAGTGGCTGCTACTTGTGATACTTTATGGAAGGCTGAAAAGTTTACCCTCAGGCAACCAGTGACTGTGTACAACATGCATTATGTATTGCCCTTATTGGAACCAAGAGAGGTTTTGGTTTACAGCAGACAAGTGGGATAACTATCAGGCTATGTTGTTAGATAATCCTAACGGATCTTTGAAGACAGTGTTTGCCTTAAATCCAGCTACCTTGCTGCCTGAAAACTCTCTTTCCCAAATTGAGACTACCCTGAGATATCACCTAATTCCAGTGAGAATAGCCCATATTGCAAAGTTTCAAAGCTATAGATGCTGGTGTGGATTTGGAGAGAAGGGAACACTTTTACACTGCTGGTAGGATTGCAGATACAACTTTTTTGCATATAAGTATAGAGAATCTTCAGAGAACTCAAATTAGACTTCCCATTTAATCCTGTAATCCCATTACTAGGCATCTACCCAGAAAAAGAAATCCTTTTATCATAAGGACATTTGCACTAGACTGTTTATCGCAGTTAAATTTACAGTCGCTAAAATGTGGAAACAACCTAAATGCCCAGCAACCCAGGAATGGATTAACAAGCTGGGGTATATGTATACCATGGAATATTATGCAGCCATTAAAAATATGGATACTTTACATCTTTTTTATCAAGGTGGATTGAGTTGGAACACATTATTCTTAGTAAAGCATCCCAAGAATGGAGAAGCAAGAATCTAACGTACTCAATTCTAATGTGAAGCTGGTAGACAATTTGATACATACCCTGATAAGAGAAAACTTTAAATCAATTCAAGGTGGTGTCAGGGGAACAAGGGAGTAGGCAGAAGGAAGGAGGGTGGGCACTGAAGGTTAAGGTGTATGGCACACCTCTGGGGGGTGGGACACAATTATAAGAGGGACTTTACCTAAGCAATGCAAATCCAATTCTTTGTACCCTCAATGAAACTGAAACAATTAAAACAAAAAGCAAACTCACGACTGCCTGTAAGAAAGAAAACATTTGCTTATATTTCAGTTTTAATATTTCATAAGTTTTTCTTAAATGTTTATTTCACACACTTGACATTGTACTTTTTTTAGTTATTTTTACCTCCATTTACATAGGAACCACGTGTACGAGTGAGTATATGTGCTCATGTTAGTGAATCACTTTTTAAACAAATATCAAATATTCACATTTGAAGGTAAGTGTTGATATAAAACCAAAGAATTAAAACCTCATATTAACTTTTTAATAATTATTAGTAATTTGACTAACAGAGCTTATACTATATCTGACTACTACAGAGATTGTTTCTTCTTCAAGGGTCTAGTATCCTTAGGTAGGATAAGTCATAATATTTTTATGTTTAAAACTTGGCTCTTTAATGTTTTACCTTTCTTGATGTGAAATGCTTCACACAGAGGGCATTATTGCAGCTTAAAAAATTAATGAAAAACAGTTTGACACAGAGCAATAAAGATCACAGGATATCTCATGCATCTCTTCTGAAATTAAGAGTAAGTTGTTATTTATTTTGAAAACAATTTTTAAACCACAGAGCTTCAGTGATCTGAAATTTTAAACAGACATAAAAGTACTTCAGTAAGGAACCAAGTGTTTTGAACATTTACCACAGCTATTAATGATCTGTTGGCTTGATACATCATTTAGATAATTTTAATGGGCTGAGGAATTTTTTAGGCTTTCATCAGGCAAGGCAAACTCACTGAAGGCTCCTCGTTCAGTACAAAATCCTTGAAATATTAAGCCTTAAAATATTTTTTTTCTTACTAACCAAATCCTTTGAAATGTGTGATAAAGAGGTCTTCCTCAATTTTATCACTTTTCCTTTTGCTTTTAAGCAAGAATTCAGTGTCTTGGGAATTACATGATTGTCTAAAATACTGAGCTGAGAACAGGAACGTTAACTGGCAAAATGAAAGGGAGGAAATGGTAAAATTTTTTTAAATGCCGCAATTGTGAAGTGTTAAAGCAAAACTTAATACGAAGAGTTTCGGATGCGCCACCTACAAGATTCTGCTAAAGTCCCAATCTAACGTCCCAATTTGCTCCTCTTCCGCCGTGTGCAAAGAAGTCGTGGTTCAATACCTCTCCAGACAGTGATAGAATGAGGAAGCCAAAAACAGAACATTTAGCAGTTGATGTTTTGAAATAAGGCAAATACAGCCATAGCATGCTTGAAAATCCTCAGAATATTTAACTTTAAGCTTTGTTATAACACTTTTATCTTTTTTTGCATTTAACCCCTTCTAAGGGTAGACTTTTAAAAAACATTTGTGCCTGTGTATTTAAGGAAAAATTGAGAAAATAGTAGAGTACATATATATCCCATATCCAATTCCTACTATTAATATCTTACATTTATTATAATTAGTCAATCCAGGTTGATAAATTATGATCAAAGTCCTTATCTCCTTTAGAGTCTGTTAGATTTTGACCAAATGCCATTTGTTCTGTTTCAGGATCTGACCCAGTTAGTTGTCTTTTCTCCTTATTTTTTTCCTGATTATAAAATTTTTTCACACTTCTCTCATTTGTGACATCCTTGGCAGTTTTAGGCATCCTGGTTAAGTATTTGTGGAATGTTCTATTGGAATTCGTCCTATCACCTTTTGTGTCTACACTAGGGTTATAAGTTCGTGGGAGAAATACCACAGAGGTAAATTGCTATTTCTATCATGTAATACCAAGGGTGCTTACATGAACCTGAATTACTGTTTGTGTTGACCTTGACCTTGACCTCCTGGCTAAGGTAATCTTTGCCAGGTTTCTAGACAGTAACATTAACTTATAGCTCTCTTTCCATGCTGAACTCTTTGAAGGAGAGTTGCATGCAGACCATACTTAAGGAGTAGAGAATAATAATGCCCTCTTCCTTAGGGGAGACACTCTATATAGATTACTTAGAATTCTACATGAAAGATACATATCTGCTTTTCAATTTACTTATTTAGTCAATCATTTGTTTATATTAGTATGGACTTATGTGCCAGGATCCTGCCATAGGGGTGGGATCCTTTAAGATTATAAGTGAGATGTGAAGGCTAGTTGGGGGTGGAGTGGGGAAATACCCTTCCCCCAGGTAGGATGAGGCTCAGGAAAGCTTTTTTTTTTACTAGAGAGTCCAACGTTTTTATGAAAAACTCTCTGATCCTATTTTGCTTTGGCTATTTCTTTTCTCTTCCATTGCTGGAGATAAGAGTGAATCTTGCTTGGCTCTTTACTGTGATACTACTGGGTTGCTAAGAGGTAGAATTTGACAAATTGTTGTATCATTTTACAATTATTGCTTTACTCAAGTCATTTGATAATCTTTTATGTGTCTAAATGACTAAATAGCAACAAAATATATATATACCCTTTGTTCATTTATGAACAAATAATTTCAAAGTTGTAAGTGTGACTCTATCTCTCAATAGATTTTAATTCTTTCAAAAGTAAGGCTCATCTATTATCTCTCATTATATAATTTCAGTTTTAAAGTTTCTTATAATTTTTATTTGTTCAATAAATATTTGTTGAAATATTTGACCACCTTGTTGGTAAATGCAGTAAACTTAAGATAGGGCATTCAATGCTAAGTGGTAAATGAACTATTCCTCCAAAGTTGGAACATGTATCTGGCATGGAAACATTTTATAGTATTATAATGTTACATGCTTCTAGATAGGAGATTATAGATCATTGATAAATAACTTAGGTGTGATACAATCTTTTCATGCAAAGAAGTAATATGTAACATTGGTGTTATGGAAAGAAAACCTCAAATGGAAAGAGAAAAGTAAAGAATTAAGTTTTCAATCTGTTCATTTACACATTGAAAAAATAAGGACATATGATATGTCAAGTTTATATATAGCCAGTGATTACAATAATCAAAGGAAGAAGTGAAGAGAATCTAAATTAGAAAATGGTCCTCAAATAATTATTTTCCTTTGACATAAATGAGGATTGATGATCAAGTTGGCATACATGAAGTATGTCTAAATGCTACCAATGCTTCCCAACAGCAAAGGACA
The DNA here is from genome assembly GCA_963575145.1 of Galago senegalensis. Lineage (NCBI taxonomy): Eukaryota > Metazoa > Chordata > Mammalia > Primates > Galagidae > Galago > Galago senegalensis. The sequence goes on from CAUYTI010102755.1 coordinate 9,240, forward strand.
AATTTGTCTCTTTCTTCAGAATAATTTTTATTTGCCAAAATTTTCCACTTTTTCTGTATCAATGTTATGGCTCTCATTATGCTGTGAACTTTGTCAGTGATGTTCATTCATGTATTAAGTGACAGATTCATCTATGCTGTTCATTTAAAAAGCACTGACTCATCCCAGGATACGTTTATGGGTTTATTATTTTTCCTCTGGAGCACTGGAAATCACTACAACTTCAACTGAAATGACATTGGGTCTATTACAGTGTCGTGTGTGCTTAAATAGCATTACACTGCCATTAAGTCTTGCCCTTATTCAGAATATAGCATAGGTTGGTGTATGAAAATAAGGAGCTTCCCACAGGACTTAAACGTTTTATTTTAAATTGAAGCCATTTGATTCCAAAGCTGTGCGTTAATTCGCTGGAAGCAGACTTAATTTACATTTTGTGCCTTATTCTAATTACCCAATCACTGTACAATAAGACAATGTTTGACTTTGTTGTGATTAAGAATTAATCATTTTCAAAATGCTTGTATAATCTTAAGGAACGAGAATTTCTTTCTATCAGACAAGGCAAGGATGCTTATTTATCTGCATTTGAAACTTTTCGTAGGACTTCTTGAAAGCTATGTGGCATCAGCATGAGTATAATGCCATTTGAACATGGATAAAGAAATAGTAGCTTGGTTTGGGGGAAAATTCCTTAAACTAGGCATGCCTTAAAATAAGATGCCAAAGAAGCTTCAGAAAATAAAGCAGACTGGTATGTTCCTCCAATGGTGCTCAGTTAATGTAATACTTTTCTCTAGACTTTTTGTAGGAGTGAAGTAGCTTGGGCAAGGCGGACGGTCTTCCACATGTAAAATTTACAATTAACAGCCTTGTCTGCCATTCTGCCCTCCGTTTATCCTGCTTCCTTCCTCTCTCTCTCTCTCTCTCTCTTACTTTTGAATTTCTCTTTCACATATAGAAAGAAAATTTATTGAATATACATTAAAATAGTTTTATTGATCAGCCTCCAGTCTAGGGGAGGATACATATATAATGAAATAGATGCAATTGTATAAATGTGCACAGGATATAGTGAACCTTGCTGTCCAGTACAGAGATTGAAAACATCAGACATTCACTTTCCCAGCCCTGAATGGTTTTATTGTATAGACATATTAACAACACCAAGTCAATGGCATTGGTGAAAATGACTCCTGATGGAATATTGAAAATATTTTTTCTCTCCGATAAAAATGTATAAAAACAACCACAGTAGTATATGATCCCAGTTTTGTCCAGATATTACAGGAGAATCTATATACAATGACAGAAAATGGTACAACCATCATATATCCTGAGGGAATGTATCTAAGGCTCAAAGCAAAATACTGAGAATGGCTGGATGATACAACATAAAGGGCCAGGTCAGCCATTACAATCTTTGAACGCCTGAACCAAAATAGGTCCACCTGCCCCAGGGTCCTTGTTAAATGGCAAAATGCAGTGTAGCTCCTTTCCAAAGCCCTATTTAGTTGTTTTTCTTATTATTCGTAGCAAAAAACATCTGAACTGCTATATTTTCCTGGAGTTCATGAAGCTCCAAGTTTTTTTCTTCTGTCACCATTTCGTTTTAAAATTTAATTATTTACAAGAGGATAATATATTTAAATTTATTTGTCATTCCAGATTAAAATATAATTTATAGTGAAAAATATAATTTTGCCTTGCCTTAAGTATAATCAAATTTTAGGTGTTCTATCATTCACTGAAAATTCTTCTCTGCTGTTTACACAGTATCTGACCCTTATCCTATACTTTGTAGCAATTAGTGCCTTCACATTATACTTCATAACCTGAATTTTAATTTTCATTATAGTCCTGAAAGAGATGAAGCACAAAGTTAAAATTTTAGTTTTTATTTCTAATTCTATACTTCATAGAACATTGTTATCAAAACCACAAGGGGGTTTTGGCCAAGGTCCAGTCACTCATTACACAAAGATCCTGTTGCTGAGACAATGAAGACTGCCAAAGAAGAGAGACATTTTTCATATGACAGATGGCCATTTGGGAGAACCTGCAAAGCTGCCTTAAGTCCATCTCCTCCCCCCACCTCCCACTCTGGACCTATTAAACAAAAACAGTGACATCTTTCCAAATTACAGGAATGGAACAGGTAAAGGATGGACATTTCCATTTCCAAAAGAGAAAATGGCAAGAAGAAAGGAAGAACCACCCCCAGATAAATATAGACACGGACGTGTGTCTGTCTGTCTGTCTGTCTGTGTGTGTGTGTGTGTGTGTATTTTGCCCCCAGGTTGTCCAGGGGCGTTGTGCTTGAACCCCGACCTGATTTGAGAGTGGACTGGGAAACAGTACTGAGGATAAACCAGTTTAAAACATGAAGTCTGCGAGCCTGGAGAAAGCTTCCACTATCTCAAGCCAAGCAGGAAGACCGAGAAAATGCAGCCCCTCTCTGGCCTCTTCAGAAGGTTTTTATTGATTTCTAACAAAAGTTCATACGCAAAATGCAAAAATGCCAAAAGATGGGTCGAAAGAATCCCCAGTCCCCGGGAAGACTGGATAGAGAAAGAACCTGGGTAAAAGGTAGGAGGTTGCTAACAGATGGCCGGTGGCATATTTAGGAAGGGGGGTAGAAACTAGTTCTAAACCCACAACGGAAGAAGGCCACTTTCCGTAATCTAACTGCAGATCAGAAGTTCAAAGAATTTAACCCCTCCCACCTGTTGGGAGGTGTAGTCTCCTGTAGTGCGCAAGCGCACAGGTGCTTCTGTCCTGGCGCCACCGGGATCTTTTGTGGTTTTCTGAGCTCCGGGGGGGGGGGGGGGATCATATGCCTACGAGCTTTCCCCTGGATACCCCAGGATTGACATGGGGCGTTGCACTAAGTCAACTTATCTACCTTCCACACCAGGTGACAATTTTGATTGGGGAGGGGATATTGCTGGAATGCAGTGAACTACGTTGCTGCCAGACACCCTACGGTGAACAGGATAGTCAGTCCCGACAATTATGCCTCCCAACAATATCCTCGGTGATGAGGCTGAGAAAACTTTTGAAGCCTGGCGAGCCCTCAACCCATTTTCAGCATTGAACACTTTTCCATCTTTTATAAGACACAGTCGTAACACATAATATAATACCAGCGATGGGCTCGTCTTCTTTGCAAATCACTCAGAGCCCGGAGTGTGATTCATTTGAGCCAGAAAATTTGAACTGACTGCTCACAGTGAGAAGTCTTCTTACCTTGGATACTCTCATCTTGGACTTCCATTTCCCCTGTATAAGGTTTGCACTGTCATTTCAAGTATGAGATTCATTCCCCTTGCCTGAAATCTAGAATTTTTGAGCAAATTGTTCATTAGACATAAAATTACTTATTTCTCAAGGCTGCCGCACTTGGACAGCAGACGACATGGCAGAATTTCTGAAGGAATTGATGATGGTGAGAAAAAATGGAAAGAACCAGACACGAGAAGGAATCGTATAGAACCAGTTGTAATTTCTGATTACAAAGCTCGTACATGTTCATCATAGATTGTGTGGAAATTACAAATAGAAGAGAACAAAATAAAATCGTATGTTAACAACTCAAAGATAATCATAGTGTGTTTCCCTTTTCACAAGTATATATGTATGGATTTAAAAATATTACCATGCCATGTGTACTTTGTGCCATAAATTCTCTACTGAACCTTGTTTTCTTATGCCAAAACACATATTTCAAAATCATTAATTCTCCTAATAGTACAATTGACCATGTTGCAAATATAACAATTTATTTTGCAGTGATGCTATGATAAATATCCACGTACTTAAATATCTGTGTATATCCATGTATTTGATCACACATATTTGATCACTTTCTTTAAACTAATTCATAAAAGTGCAATGATTGGATAAAAAATGGAATATAGGGACTCAACAAATATTTGTGAATTACTTTTTATAGAAATAGTAGCCAACAGGTAGAAATAACAATATTCACAACAGTTAAGAGGTAGAAACAAAGTATCCATCCGCAGATGAATGGATTAACAAAATGTGATATACACATCCAGTGGTATCCAACTTCTAATGTACTAATATGGTGTGATTCCACTATATGAGACATCTAGAATAGGCAAATTCATATAGAGATAGCATGTATGACAAAAATACTAGAACTTAGGGGGAGAGGGAATGAAGTGTTAAAGTTAATGGATACAGAGTTTCTATTTGGGTTGATGAAAAAATTCTGAGAACAAGACCAGCAATGGTTGGGTGACATTATCCATGTACATTCGGCTGCTGACCTGTGTGTTTGGGACTATAAAATCATAAATTTTACATGTATTTTATCACAATAAAATACTTTAAGAGTAAATGTTTTTTTAAGAAGGATATTTACTATAAGATGCAAATAAAGAGAATAGTTATTACCTGTCATAATTATGCATCAGGTAAAAAATCTGAATTGTACTTACTGTATAGTACAGTACTTAAAATTATCTTTATTTGGTTACAAACGCACATTGCATATCTTTTATTTGTATAATTTTGCACTAAAATTAGGATTTTAAATGAATATGCTTTTCTTTAGAGCTATCCCAAGACACATTAGAAATATCAAATAGCATTTTTCAGGAAACCCTATTGATTCTGATCAGACGAAAATATTTTTCAAAATATTTTAAGATCTCGTTCTACTTAGTTTCAAATTTCTCTCTTGTATTATTTCCATCACAATGTTATCTTAGTTTAATGAAATTTCACAGATTTCTATTTTGTATATATTTTCTTATTTCAGATTAATTTGAGCATACAAAGGATTAGGTTAGCATGTTTGCATTTTTTGAGGTAGTGTCCCTCTTATAATCGCATCCTCCCCCGAGAGGTGTGCCATGCACCTTAACTTTGTCCCCTTTAAGTGGGAGAACACTCATCTCCCTCTCACCTCCCCTCTCCCTGCCAGCTCATTCCCCCACCCCCTATCTTGAATTGCTCTGAGTTTTTCTCTTTTGTGAGGGTGTATTAGATCATCTGCTGGCTTCCTATTAGTATTGAGTACATTAAATTTTTGCTTCTCCACTCTTGTGATACTTTATTAAGAAGAATGTATTTCAGCTCAATCCAGGTTAATAGAAAAGCTGTAAAGTTACCATCTTTTTTAGTGGCTGAATAGTATTCCATGGTATACCACAGTTTGTGATTCCCTTGCTGGATTGGTGGGCATTAGGTTGTTTCCACATTTTGGCAATTGTAAATTTAGCTGAGATAATCTAGTGCAAATGTCCTAATGATAAAATAATTACTTTTTCTTCTAGGGTAGATGCCCAGGATAAAATGGGAAGTCTAATTTGAATTCCTTGAGAATTCTCCATACTTACTTGCAACGAGGTTGTATTAGTTTGCAGTCCCACCAACATTATAAGTGTTCCTTTCCCTCCACATGCATGCCAGCATGGAGACTCTGAGACTTTGTGATGTGGGCTATTTTCACAGGGGTTAGGTGATATCTTGGGGTGGCTTTGATGTGCATTTCATCAGGAGTGATGGACATTTTTTTCAAATGTTTAGCCATTCATCTGTCTTCACAGAGAAGGTTCTGTTCATATCTCTTGCCCAGTGGCAGATGGAATTGTGACTATTTGTTGGTTAATTTGAGCTCTATGTAGATTCTAGTTATCAACCCTTTATCAGATTGATGCCGTACAAATATCTTTTCCCATTCTGAAGATTGTCTTTTTCTTTACTTGTTGTATCTTTAGCTGTGCAAAAGCTTTTCAGCTCAAGTCCCATTTGTTTATTTTTGGTTTTGCCCTTGAACTATTTGTCGTAAAATCTTTCCCCAGGCCAACATCATCAAGAGTTCTCCCCACACTTTCTTCTAAGATTTTTACCATTTCATGTCTTAGATTCAAATCTTTTATCTATCTTGAGTCAATTTTTATAAGTGTTAAAGGTGTGGTTCCAGTTTGAGTCTTTTACATGTGGTTATTCTGTTCTCCCAGTGCCATTCGTTGAATACGGATTCTTTTCCTTACTGTATGCTTTTGTTTGGTTTATCAAAAGTCAGATGGTAACTAGACACTGGTTTCATTTCTTGGTTATCTAATCTCTTCCACATGTCTACATTTATGAAAATCCATTGCTTCATTTTATCCTCTGTTTCACTGTGGAAAGTAGGTTTTGTCCTCCAGTTTCTGGGCCTTCTCTTGGGTAGTGACCCATTGTGATTGTGTGGAGAATAGGTCTAAGTAGTTCCTGTAGGACGGTCTTGTGGCAAATTCCCTCAATGGTTGCGTATTAACCAATGATTTGATTTCTCCATCAGTTTTAAAGCTTAGCTTAGCAGGATATAGAATTCTTGGGTGAAATTTGTTTTGGTTAAGAACACTAAAGGTATGTGACTGTCCTCTTCTGGCTTGAAGTTTGAATTGAGAAGTGGGCTGTCACCCCGATGGATCTGTCCCTGTAGGTCAATTGGCACTTACTCCCGGATTGTAACAGAATCTTCTCTTTTGTCTTTACTTTGGACAAGTTCATGACAATGTGTCATGGAGAAGCTCTGTTTGAGTTGATATGGCCTGGGGTTCGATATTCCTCTGAAAAAAGGATATCAAAATCTTTGGTAATACTTGGGAAATTTTCATTTATTATAACCTCCAGTGGGGTTTCCATTCCTCTGGGCTGTTCTTCTTCCCCTTCTGGGACACATGTAATTCCTATGTTTGAACACTGCATGAAACCCTATAATTCTCTCAGTGAATGTTCTGCTTTCTCTCTCTCTCTCTTTTTTTTGCTCCTGCCTCTTTAACTGCCTGGGTTAGCTCAGGAGCTTTATCCCCTACCTCTGAGATTCCTTCCTCTGTGTGGTCTAATCTGCTATTGATATTTGTACTGTATCTTTACGTTCCCTGATTGACAGCTTCAATTCCTTAAGCTCTGCTATATCCTTTCTTTAGGGTTCCCATCTTTCATCCCTTCTTTGATTTTGTTTTTGGATTTCCTTTTGGTGATTTCCCACTTTCTCAGCAATTTCCTTCATTGTTTTTATCATCCACACATTAAATTCCCTTGCTGTCATTTGTGCCATTTCTTTGTAAGTGGAATCCTCTGTGGTAGCTATAAATAAGCACCGTTTCATGAATTTGTGCGTCAAGATTTGATTCTTCTGTGAATGGTTTCAATTTTAGTATATATGCTGCCAAAGCAAGAACAAATTTCACAGATTTTTTAACACCGTGAAATAATTTCTTGCAAGGTTCTTTGATAAATGTTTATAATTTGTCACACCCTGTCAATCCTGGCTATTGAAAGCCTGGAAGAATACATCATCCTCATTATGTATTATTGTGTAGGGCGTGGGATGGCTGTCCCTGGAAAACAGTTTTCTACTTTTTCCTTATAAGAGTTTAAATGGATACAGAGGGGAAAACATGTGATAAAGAATGATAATTAAAGGGCGTCTGTAAGGGAGTCCTGAGATAGTCTGTTACTAAGACCAATTCGAGTAATAAGCAATGTATAAAACTAGAACACAAAAAAGTACCGGCCAAGAAATGTGATAATGGAAGGTCCCGAGCAGGAAGGGCAGAGCTGTAAGAAATGCTCATCAATTTTCAATACAAATGTAGTGGTGATGTGAGGCTGGATGAAGACAAAGCTTAACCTCATCTCAAAACCAGGCCACTGATACATTCTTTTGTGACTTACAAAGTTCACGCTGCTGGTAGTAGAGCCAGACCCAGAACTATAGGAAGCAATATGGTTACTTTAGTAAAGGAAATTTCCCGTTATCCAGAGCTCAAGACATGGGCACTCTCAAGCAACTGACACACAGACCTGATCAAAAATAAATACATAAATAAATAAAATGACAGTTTAAACTGGGCGTGCCATCCTGTTAGTAAGCTTCTGTTTCAGGACTCACTCCCAGGACTCTCATGTGTTCCTGGTAGCAGTTTTAAGTGTTAATGTTTGTTACTTGAAGTGCAAAAAATATGGTAGTGAACTTGGAAAATGCATTGACTGCCATTTAACTAAAAGTTGTATATCGAATTTACCAAGCTATTTTATAATACAGTAAAACTGTGTTAAAAGTAAGGGAAATTCATCTTTATTTGTCTTAATTTGCTTTAATTAGTGTATTTCAGTATTAATATGAGGTCTATACAGAGTTTGTGTCGAGGCATAGTATGGGGTACACAATTAGGCCTTAATAGCATCTCTCAAGCAACCAGAAACTATGTTTATTTGTAATCTACCAATCACCATGGGTACCCAATAATAGACAACTTAAGGTGGATTTTGGCACCCTAAAACTGAGAAATTTGATCCCCAATGTTGGGGGTGGGGCCTAGTGGGAGGTGTTTACATCTTGGGAGTGGATCTTTTATGACTAGATTAAAGCCCTGCCTTGAGGGGGGAAGTGAGTTAGTTCTCACCCTATTAGTTCTTAATACAGCTGGTCCTTAGGAAGAGCCTGGGACCTTCTCCTCCTTTCTCTGTTTTCCACTCTCTTCTTCACTCCTTCCCTTTCTTTATCTTCCACAATGACTGGAAGAAGCTGGAAGCTTCTCCAAATGCACGTGCTGACACCAAACTTCCTTTACAGCCTTTTTTCTTTATAAACTACGGGGTCTCCAGGATTTATTTATAGCAATGCAAACAGACTAAGGCAGTTACACATAGCAAGAGCCATAAACTCAGATCTTGTATACCATCTGAATGAATTTATTCTGGGGAAATAAGTTAAGACAAAGATAATCCAATAGTTGTGTAAAATTATGTTCATATCAGCATCATTAGTAAGAGGGAAAAAAGTGAGAAACCTGAAGATATTTTAGTAAATTTCGGAAACTCGGTAACATTAGGATACAACTTAAGACACAAAGGTATAATTGTGGAAATCATATCAACACAGTGGAAATGCTTGATGTGATATTAAGTGAATAAAAGTGGATTAAATATAATTTTGAGGACTTTTCTGATATTTCATACATATGCTGGCATATTGCTGAGACCTGGATATTAATATAAAAACTTAAAATTTAAAAAGAAGTGTTGTAATGGTGGGACATCTTTAAAGATTTCCTTCATATGACCCTATGAATATATGTGTGTGCATGAAATTATATATGGGTGTGTGTCCATATATAAATATTTACCACATAGAATAACATAAAAGTATACAAAAGTTTTCATTATTATATACATATGAGATATTATTTTGTGATAAAGTTCACAGTCCTAGGTTCAATGAATGATTTTTTTATGATTTACAATTATGATTCCTTATTCTTAACATTTTCTATACCTGCAAGAAACCACCAGCCTAATAAAATTGAAATAAAAAAGGATTTCTTAAAAAAATATGCATATTGGATAAAGCAATGTAAGTTCAACTCTTTGATGTGGAAAACTGGATTTGTTTATTCTATCTCCAGGTTCCATCTAATAGATTCTAGAAAAATTTCCTTAATAAGTATGTATGAGAGTAACTGAGGAACAAAGAAATATCCAATTTTCAGTGATCTGTTTTCCAAACAGGTTCGGAAGCACAAAAGAAAGTAAGCACCTAAATTGCTAACACCGCCAGAAAAATGTCACTTTTAATTGGATAGGAATTATGCAGTCAGGTGTGACAAGAAGGAAGGGGTTATCATGAGCTAATAATTTGACAGAAATGCAGCCTCATGCCTCTAATTCCTCCAGAGTGTTATCTCATGATTACCAAACACCCTGCTTAGATATGCCTTATTAGTTTCTTTTTCGGATATCTTCATTCTTAGGAAAATCATACTTCTGTGTGCTAGAATGTGATGTGGTTAGCAGTTTCAAATATAAACAGCTGTTTCAGCTGAACTAGTAGTTCACAAAAAATTAATCTGCCCTTTACATTAATCGGTGGACCAATCAAAATGCTTCTTGAATCCAAGGAGTTTTATAATGCAGTCTAAATCAGTCTGGTCCAGGTGCCTCGTGTTGCTTCAAGGAGAAGTAACGAGAAAATTTAATCTGGGGATTATTAAGTATTTTGGGGCTGGTACTAGCTGGTATCACCTAGCAACTATAAAACATACTGGGCAAATCTAACAAATAGCAACTCATCCTGTCTGTCAGCGCAGATCAAATAATTAGGAGAAAGTAAGTATGGTTGCTGATGGCAATAAAGAAGATAAGGATCAGACACAGAATTTTAAGAAGACAAAACACTATTTAAGATAATAGCTTGTGGCAACTGCCATTATTAGAATAACGATTAGCTGAATAACATGTTTAAAAGCAGAAGTTCAAAAGATTATTTGGAAGTTATGACACAGATGCATAATTATAGAAATAGGAGAAATACTAACTTTGACAGAAACAAATGAACTGTTAAACAATCTACTGTCAAGGTATTGACATTGGTCAGGTTTTCAGGCAACAGAGCAATGATCTTAAAATTTGACCAAGCAGCTGATAAATTAAATACACCTCATCTACATATCTTATTTTCATAACATTAGGACAGATGGCAGACAGTGCAAGTTCAGATTTCTAAGGCTAATGTGACTGTTCCTTTTCTTTTTTTTTTTTTTTTTTTGAGACAGAGCCTCAAGCTGTCCCCCTGGGTAGAGTGCCGTGGCATTACAGCTCACAGCAACCTCCAACTCCTGGGCACAAGCTAGTCTCTTGCCTCTGCCTCCCAAGTAGCTGGGACCACAGGCGCCCGCCACAACGCCCGGCTATTTTTTGGTTGCAGCCGTCATTGTTGTTTGGCGGGTCCGGGCTGGGGATTCGAACCCGCCACCTTAGGTGTACGTGGCTCGCGCCTTAGCCGG
>CAUYTI010102761.1:0-31793 GCA_963575145.1 Galago senegalensis
TTTCTTTGACTTCATTTCACATTTGTTCTATTTCGTTGACTTGATGACTCCCTCGTTATCTTTCGTCTAGTTCCTCCCTCCCTCCATATCTCTCCTCTCCTTCCTCCTTCTCCTCCCCTCCTCTCACCCCTTCCCCTCCCTCCCTCCCTTCTGTCCTTCCTTCCTTCCTTCCTTCCTTCCTTCCTTCCTTCCTTCCTTCCTTCCTTGGGTCAAAGTACAAATGATGGAAAGCTTTGCCAAAAATCCATGAGAATTTACGTTTTTGGAAATGAATTAATCTGTCTGTATATAAATATAAATTAAAGCAAGCAAGCTTTTTTCTACTTTAACGCTTTTCTCCCAATATTTTCTTTAGAGCAGCCAGATCGTATTTACTGTAAGTCCATGATTGCTATGATAGTTTCACAGTTGGATTGTATTCCTAGAGTAGTAACTAATTTCTGATCTACTATAGTTTCAGTTAAGTCATTTGTAAATTTATTCTGGAATTTGGCGTATGCCTTTTATTTGGGTTACTTCCCCATTGCTGGCTACTTATTTATAATGATCCTTTGGGACGTTTAGTACAAAGTTTATCTCTGTCATCTTGTTTCTAAAGTTTTATGAGTATGCATTCATGCACTGTGAATCACCGTTTAGTACCTGTTTATTGGACACCTGCACACAACAGTTCCTGTGCGAGGGCTCCGTGATGCCCGTGGCTCTCCCCTCCTGTGGAGGTATTTGATTGACCTACTCCAATCAGCACCTTTTTTACCAGGCTCAGCCTCATCACATGCATAGAAATTGTACTCATGAGTGGAAAGACCCAGGAACGTCTTATTCAACACACTGTGTAGCACATAGTAGATGCTTAAGATTTGGGGATTGACTAAAAAGAGGAAACATAATAAATTCCAGGATAACATGGAATCGCAGGAAAGCGTAGACGTTCTCATTACTGCGTAAGACAATTAGTATTAATGTGTAGTGAATCTGGCTTCTTCCGTGACTTCTAGATTTATTTGGATCATTTATGGATTTTCTGTGATGCTCTAAGATGCTAGATCAAGTCAGTTAATCTTGTTTTTACAGAATTGATTTTACTTGCTTTAGTGACTTCTAATTAATTCAGTGTTACAGTTTCTCTACAGAATATTAATTTATTGTTTCTCAAGTGATTAATTATAAATGTAAATACAACAACTCAAGCAGTATTTTTGTGGCATAACACATTCAGAATAACATGAAAATTGGGCAGCGCCTGTAGCTCAAAGGAGTAGGGCGCCGGCCCCATATGCCAGAGGTGCCAAGTTCAAACCCAGCCCTGGCCAAAAACTGCAAAAAAATAAAAAAGAATAATGTGAAAATTAAAACATGAAAGAAGTGCAGTGTGGCACAATGAATAAGAGTCTTAATATTTTCCTTTTAAATTTCTCAGTTTTCTGGTAGTTATCAGATTAAGTTGATATTCCTGTTGACAGACCATGGAACAGGGTCTGTTTGTAGCTTTCGCATGTGAAGTTATGAAGCTGTTGGCCAAGTCCCTCTTTCTTTTAAAATAATGAAGAACGTAGCTCCCTGCTGTGTCCTTTTTCTGGGCTCATTAGCATTTCTGTTCAGTAGTTCAAAGATAAACAATTGGTATAGAGAATAAGGTGCTGTTGAAGAATTGGTCATCTTGGAGACTCCTACCCAGTTTTTAAGCTTAAAAAAAAACGCAATCATAACATAAATGAGCTGCATTTCTTTTTTACTATTATTATTTTCAGATCATTAACAATCTTATTACATTTAATTGACATCAGATATGGCAGACTCACTTGACCATATTCTTGGAAGACAAAAATAAAGAGCTTTTCCTGGTTTTTAAACCTTGCTGCACATTGAAATTACCTCAGGATCTTAATAAAATTCTTATGCCTGGACTCGCCCTCCAGTATAATCACTTAATTGCTTTGGTGCTCAACACAGGCTTCAGCGTTTTCAAAGCTCCCTGCCTCATTCTCATACGCAGCAAAATTGGGGAAACACTGGTGTAAACTATTTCACATCTTTGAAAAGTATGAGAGATGCTCATAAATTAATGATAGAGGTGTTGCTGAGCACAGGGAAGTATGATGGTGCTTGTCAGCCTTTAAACTTCCAGCCACGCTGCAGGTGGTTAGTCGTGTGTTAGGTGCTCTGGTAAACCAGAGGCGCTTGTTACTTCATGTCCTTATGGTGGTAACTGACGTGTTTGGAACAGAAAGTCAATGTTCAGTTTTGTACAGTGATCAGGAACGTATCCAATTGGGTACTTGGAAAGTTATAGCTTATATGGAGGAAGTAGAAAGTAATATAGAGTAAGTATAGAGTAATATAGAGTCGGTTATACTCTCAGTACTTCAAGGCACAGGCTTTGGAAGAACATACCCCTCAGCTCAGACCTTAAGGTCAGCAGTGTAATTGTTTGAAAGCATCTTAACTACTCTCTTACTCTCATTTTCACAAGAGGAGACTGAGGCAAATAACAGTACCTAGATTCATAAGGTTATTATGAGGATCCAAATACAGAATAGTTTCTTACTCCATAAACAGATGCTCTGTAAGAGTTAGCTGGAATGATGTGCTTTGTGCAGGTAGAGTAATGTTAAGGTCGTGAGATTTTTGATTGCTAAACTGTGTGATGGTGGGAAAGGACTTTTACCTCTAGGCCCAATCAAAATGCTGAATGGAACAGTTTGAATTTGTGTAGGATTTACTATTTACTTTAATGTGTAGGATTACACATTTGTGTAGGATTTACTATTTACTATTTACTTTAATAATAGAAGCTGAAGAGTTAAATTGAAGGGCCAATTAATTCGTAAAGAAATACTAAAAATGCAAAAAGTTTCTGTAATGATTACATTGAATTTTAAGAAACCAACAAAAGCAGCCGTGATTTGATATCTGTTCTGATCTTTCAAAGAAATGAGAAAGTTTAAATGAAAAAGAATAAATGATAAAGGTTATAAATAGTTTATGACCAGGAAGTAAAGTATCAAAAACTATAGCAGATAAATTTAAAATAGCCTCAAAACTCAGAGTGCGTGAGAAAAATGATGAGTAAATAAGTTATTTATTTTTTACAACAGTTTAATTATGTGTGTTGAATTAACTCATAGGTTAAACTATAAACCTGGCTCATTATAATGACATAATAAAATATTTGGGCAATCAATCCTAGGTAGTAACCAAGGTAGCAAGCCAGAGTATGACTGAATTTTTGACTTCTTTATCAAAGTGTCACCTAATTACCGACTTCCCTACCTGAGCAGGAATTTAGGTTCACCATATATGAACAACAGTTTGATCAGAAATATTGTTGAAAATTTATTGTCTTTTTTAAAAACTCCAGTCAATTAAAATCAATGTTGGTTTTTCTATTAATTGTTATAAAAGACTTTCAGATATTCACTATTTTATATAACTATTAGTCCATTATACATGCCTTATATTGAAACATAACTGAATGATTTTGGATAAGTGCAGTTATCTTTAGTGTTATATGTAGCTGAAAGATTGTTAAATCACATATACTGGAAACTTTGGTTAAAAATGTTTGTATTATATGAAAAAAATAAACTTTTTCAATTTTCTAAATTTATCTAATATTTTTTATAGGATTTTTTGGAAGTAACCTGCCAGATTATCAAAGATCAGAAATTATGATGTTCATTATGGGGAAAGTACCTGTTTTTGGAACATCTACCCATACTTTGGATATCAGTCAACTAGGGTATGTTCTCAGACTGTAAATTTGAACTTAATCTGGGTTAAATTTTATCTGAAACCAATCTGGAAAATGTTAGTTTTGTTTTTTGTAATCATTAGTAATAAAAGTCTTGTGGAAGGTAGTTAGTACTTTTGATACTAGATTCCTAAGCAATTGAATCAACATTTGTATGCATTTGGAATACCTTTTCAGACTGTCATAAGTTTTCAAATATTCTATCTCTCATATTGACCAGGTGGAAGGTTTGTTTAGCCTGGGTATTACGCAGACTAAACATACATTTATCCTTATTTAGGGTAAAGCTTGAAGTTCCCTGTACAAAACTTAAAAATTAATGTGACTATGTTAGAAATGTTGGCTTATTCCTAGAATTCCAAAACTGGAAGTGATTTTGAAGATCACGTGCTGTGGCTCCTTTTCTCATACATTTGACTTGATTTATAACATGCTAAAGCTTTTCATGAATGTTTAGATTTGTTAATTTAATAAAGAAACAATAGTATCTTGATTTATAGTTTTTGGCCAATTATTAAATAACATTTTTTCCATTTGTTAGTACTTATTGAAATTATTTGTTCTTGTTTATTGATGTGTGTTAAAGAGATATTATATTCATCAACTGTGTTTGTAGTAAGAATTTTCTCCAATTTATAGTCTTTTTATTTGTATTATTTACTGCATCTGTTTCCTTTGAGAGCCAATCATTTGATTTGTTTTGTTTGAATTGGACTTTTTTTTACATATAGCTATTTTAATTCATAAGAACTTTGACATATAAAGTGAGCCATGACTTAAACTATTATATTTAAAAAGATCTATTTAGTAATACAAGTGTTAATTACTGGCTGTGGTGGCTCATACCTAGAATCCGAACACTTTGGGAGTCCTAGGCAGGAGGATCACTTGAGGCCAGGAGTTTGAGACAAGCTAGGTAACTTAGCTAGACTCTATCTCTACAAAAAATTTAAAAAATTAGCCAGGCATGCTGGCATACACCTGTAGTTTCAGCTGCTTGTCAGGCAGAGACAGGAGGATTGCTTACGCCTGAGCCTAGGAATTCAAGATTGTAGTTAGCTGTGATGCCATGATCATGCTTTTGCAGTCCAGCCTGGGCAACAGAGTGAGACCTTGTTTCTAAAAAGAAAAATGAAACCAAAATGTTTGTTAGTATAATGTATAATAATACACACATTTTATATATTTTAGGGATTTGGGAACCCGGCGGATTCAGATAATGTTGCTGAGATCTTTACTTATGGTAAGACATTTAAGGTGAACACATTTAATTAAATTATTGAAAAACTTAAAGGATCGGCTTCACATTATCTGCTTCCTTATTTAATAAGATACTATTTTTTTATTCTATATTTTTTACTATTCTTTACTTTTCCTAGCATGTTGATCTTCATAATGATGAAGCATACAGAAAGCAGAGACTATTGCTGTTTTATAGGTCAAGATACCTGAGCTCAGAGACTTTGAGTGAAAGTAGGGGAGGTTCACCAGGCCACGGAGCTGAGAATAGAATGAGGATTGGAAATCCAAAGTTCTTTCAGCATATTATACTATTTCTTTTACATATTCATCAAATAATGGCTTCTTGTTGGGAGAATAATCCATGGAAATGAAAATTTGTCATTTAAAATTTGGAGTGGGTGTCAATAGCTTGCCTTCGATTGATAGTAATTGTGTTTCTCTTTGAATCAACTACTGTTAGCACAATACCAACAACAAAGTCAGGGCTAGTTGTTGGAAATGTGTTTCCTTTTCAAATCAATAGTCTTCAAATTCATTCTGGAAAAATTCTTTTTTTTTTTAATTGTTGGGGATTCATCAAGGGTACAGAGAACTAGGTTACACTGGTTGGATTTGTTAGGTACAGTCCCTTACCTATCTTCTTCCATG
Organism: Galago senegalensis; assembly: GCA_963575145.1. NCBI lineage: Eukaryota > Metazoa > Chordata > Mammalia > Primates > Galagidae > Galago > Galago senegalensis. Next base: position 5,645 of record CAUYTI010102761.1, read on the forward strand.
ATCCCGTTTCTTTTAAAGCACTGTCTCAGACCTAGGATAAGTACAGAGATACCTGTGGTTTTATTTATAATTCTGTTTATAGTGCTTGTCATACAGAAGTTTTAAATTCTCATATAGCTAGATCTGTCAGTCCTTTCCTGTATATTTTGTGCTTTCTTATCTACCCAGATAATATAAACTCATCTGTTTATATTTTCTTATATCAGTTTTTAAAAATTTGGCTTTTCACATGTGGAACTTTGGAAGTTTATATATAATTGAGGCATGAATATATTTTTAATTTCTTAGATGGGTAGACACTTATCCTACCACTTTCCCCACAGACTTACAAAATTGCTTTTATCCTTAAGAGCTCAAATATAAATGTTAAATGTTCCATATATGCTTATAATCCTGAAAATATGTTGAAATTTCCAACCTGAAATTTTGTTTGGTCCTGAGCCTTTATTTAAATTCCTTTAATAAATGAGTTTGGCTCTCGTCCTGATTATACTGCATAGTAAAGTCAGTGAATATCTAGGTGGGATTAAAAACTTTAACAGTATCTAATTATATTCTCTTTAAAAGATTTAAATTTGGAAGATATTGATGCATCATAAATTTCAAATCAGGGTGGTGCCTGTGGCTCAAAAGGGTAGGGTGCCGGCCCCATATGCCAGAGGTGGTGGGTTCAAACCCAGCCCTGGCCAAAAAAAAAAAGAATTTCAAATCAAGTCACAAAGTACAACTTTCCAAAATGAAAATGTATTCCTATTAAGCAACTGCTTAAAGTAGAAAAATAATTACAAATTTAAATTAAAAACTTGCTGGCCTTATCTGTACTATTTGCCACCTAACTTCATTGTATCCGTGTTTTACTAACCGCTTATCCCTAGTGTTCCTGTCTGAGCTTCACTTTTCTCTTATGAAATGGGGACATCCTCATGCTGCCTCACAGGGAGACGGGAGCAAAGTAAACCTCTACAAAGTGCTGAGAATGTCGACTAGCACGTGGCAAATGTGTGCTATTGTTTTATTTTCCCTGTGAGTGAAGGTTTTGTAAATTCAGTAAAATCCTTCATCACTCCACATACTTCCTTTATGTCTTTCCTTCCAGCTTCTGTCCATACTTTGTTTCCTTAAGTTTTGGTTTCTAGAAAACAGTGTGAGAATTTTGCCAAAGGACTCATGACAAAGGTTTGTTGTTTCCCTCCTAATAATTAGGTAACCTCTGGATACAAAGCAAAGACGATTGTTACTGCCCTGCCAGGGTCTTTTCTGGATCCTTTGCTGTCACCATCTCTCATGGAAGACTCTGAACTGAGACAGCTGGTCTTGGAAGTAATGCACAACCTCATGGATCGCCATGACAACAGGGCGAAGCTCCGAGGGATCAGGTAGTATGCCGATTCAATTAGTGTTAATGCTTTTAAACTTATGATAGATTAGCGTGTTTAAGTATTCTGATTTTTTAAAATCTAGTGTTTTTAAGTTTTATCAATTCAGAGTTTTATTTAATTAGTATTGAGACCATTCAATTATTTATATATTTTAAGAATGGAAATGTTTGGAGGTCATTTGATGTACTCTACAGAGATTTCATCTAGTAATTATTAGTTACGTGGATTTAATTTTTGTTTTTCTTTAAATTTAGGGATGGTATAAGGAGTTGAAATTCCTGTATGCAATTCCTTTTAATTAAACTTGGTAATCCAGTGGTATCATTACATGTAGGCTTATTTGAGGTATTCATTGACTTGAATGTTAAATAGTTCAAATTCCTAACCATAAATATAATTTTCCATGTAAGACATGATGTAACTAAATGTACTATTTATTAAAACTGATATCTTGATTGTCCCTAGAATAATACCAGATGTAGCTGACCTAAAGATAAAAAGAGAAAAAATTTGTAGACAAGACACAAGTTTCATGAAAAAGGTAAGATTATCTTCTAAAAAGTAAATGCATGATATAAGTTATAGCCATCTGACTTATTGGGTGAGTTGTTATTGGACTGTGACCTTGAAATGAAGACATAGAATTTTGAAGTTGAAAGACCTCAAGCCACCACCCTCGGCCTCCCCCACATCACTGTAACATTCCTGATGATGTCAGCACCTTGTGTTTAAACACTGAATTCATAGCTCTAGATTTCTTCTTCTGAATAAAATGCCTCCTCACAGTTTTTCTCTTATATTCTTTTCCTGCCCAAACACATGTTTTTATTCTATTTTTAGTGGCTTTTTTATAGGCAACTTAAAGGTTTTGAAAATAGCTTTCACCCATGAATAAGTAACTGGGATGAGTGTTTACTATGTCGTCATTGTTATCTGCACTGTTTGGGATATAAAGATCTCTGCCCTTAATAAATGGTATCTAGCTGGATTTCCATGATGATTATTTAAATTCTATAGGTGACGGTATTTAGAAAATAAAGCTATCTGTGATTATTTGGCATATCAAGTGAACATCCTGTGCAGTTATTATTCATCCAAATCTTGGGCATCTAATGTTTGCCAGACACTAAGCTCATCATTAAGAGATACAAAAACCACGGAACACATGCCAACTGCCTTTACAAGGCACACAGTCTCGGTGGCTAAGGAAGCCCTGTTTTTAGAGGTGCAGGAAACAGGAATCATAGAGCCCTGTAGGAAGATGGGTACAGAGACTTAGGATCTGTGCTCTTTTTCACCTCTTTAACTAGACCATGCTTTTACTCTGTCAGAGTCTCTAATGTTGCGATCCCTCTAGTTACTATTAGTTGCTGTGTTTCAAGTTAACTTCACAGTTCACAAACTTTATTTGAAAAATACTTTACAAAATATCACTGTTCCTAAATGTAATTTTTGAACTAAGTAACTCTTTAAGTTTGGCTAAACTGTATATCAAAAAACTAGTTAATAGTGAAGAGACATGAACTCTTCTCAACTCTTTTTTCTCCTTTTAATTGCAGGTTAATATGAGGGTACAAACAGCTAGTTTACAATGTTTCATTTGTTAGGTAGAGTCTCTCTTGTAGTTGTGTCCGGTACCCAAGAGGTGTGCCTAGTAAGTGGGAGCACACCAAGCCCCTCTATTTTTGAATGTTTCTTTATGTCACTCAGTTTATGAAAGAAGTTCCACATAACTGAGGAACTGTAAAATTTTTAAATTACCATTTTTAATTGAAAAATTAAAACTGTAGACATTTCTAGGGTACAGTAGGAAGTTTAGATACATGAATGCAATGTGAAATGTTTAAATCAAGCTAATTAATGTATTATCACTTTGCTTACCTGTCATTTTTTATGATGAAACTTAGTTTGCAATTTTACTAATTGCAGATTACTGAAATTTACTTAGTTATTTTGAAATATACAGTACAGTATTATTGACTATACTTATCCTACTGTACAGTGGATCTCAGAATTATTTTTTCTGTTTGAAATTTTATACCCTTTGATCAGCATCTTCCTATTCCTCATCCCCACCTCAAGCCCCATAAACCACCTTTTCATTCTCTACTTACGAGTTCAACTTTTAGATTCTATATAAGTGAGATTAGGCAGTATTTGTCTTTCTGTGCCTAATTTATTTCACTTAGCATAGTGTCCTCCAGGCTCATGCATTTTGTCATAAATGACAAGATTTCCTTCTTTTTAAAGGCTGAATGGTATCACATTGTGTATATATACCACATTTTAAAAATTTATTCTCATTAATGGACACTTAGGTTAATTCTATACTGAGTAATTTTGAATTATGACTAATATGATGAATTTTGAAAACCCAATTGATGACTAATTTTTGACTTTATGCAGTGACATCAAGCAATTCTGAATATTAAGACTGGAGTTCGTTGCCTATTACAATAATGATGGAAGTAATGTTTCTCTGTGGGTAATTTTTGCTAGCCAACCAATTTGAAAGGTCCTGGTTTAACTGCAAGATTAAATTATTAGTCCACATTACATTCTGAATCCTTAAAATGTTATCTGAATTAGTTATTCCTGTTTTATAATTTAAAATAACTTTTCTCCCCCACCCCTTGATTTACTTCCAACTAATGGGCACAATTTGGGGGTTTATAGCACACCTCTTGGGAGCAAGAACAGCTATCACAGGGACTTTACCTAACAAACAATGTACCCAAATTCTTTGTATCCCCAAATTCACCTGAAATAAATTAATTACTTCCTGGCTGAGCATTTGTTACCATTAGTGTAAACATTCTTTTAGGATCTTTTTCTTTAGAAACAATATGTTCATATTTTTTCTTATCAAAATTTTATTTTTAAAATTTGATACCATTTCTCATTACCTTCAATCTATTTTACAGTTGAAATGTTGTTTGGTTTTAGTATGCACACTTAACTACCACCATACAGAAATTTCTACAAGAAATTTAAAGAAAAGAATGAAGAGTCTATACTTACAGGACAGCAGACTGCCCTTTAGTGAAGAGAACCTTCCAGTGTAGCATGAATAGTACGTTTTCTATACCAGCATTGTATGTTCCGGCAACTGTGTTTCAGATGACTACCCAGCGTGAAATCACTTCATCTGAATGTTGTAGATTACCTTAGGTTTTGAGTCTCTTTGGAAATATTCCCAGGGCCAGAAGACCTTACAGTTTAAATTGGAAGTGTCTCTTCACCATAGTTTTCTGTAGAAAACCGCTGCCCCCCGAAACTCATTGTGTGGTTTGTCACCATGTAAAGGAGCTCTAGGTAACGTTTTATCAAATCAAGGAATCGTGTAGAAAAAAGCACTTTTATTATAAAATATAACATACAAAGGCATTATTATTTTAATTATTTTGAAACGGACACTAGTGTAACCAAAGTTGTCCCATGGGCCCTGTCTGGTTTGTAGCTCTGTCCTCTCCCCATAGGCTGTCACTACTCTGACTTTAATGGAAATTGACTTCTTTCCTTTCGTTACAGTTTTGCAATGCACATATACATCTGTTCATCCTTAAACAATATTTAATTTTGCCAGTTTTTGTATTTTCTTGTGAAAGGGTTTATGTTTGGTATTTTTCAGTTCTAGTTTGGTAAAATTCATTTATGTATAGCTTTAATAGTATTCTATGTTATGAATATGCCACAGATTATCCTTTCTTTTGTTGGCAGATATTCGAGTTGTTTTCAGTTGTGGGGTGTTAGGAACAGTGCTGCTGTAAACATTTTTGTCCATGTATCATATAATTCCCTTTTCTCCAAGCCTTTACTGTAGGAGAAGAATGGCTCAATAATAGGTTGTTCACTTTTCAGATTCACTAGATGATGCCAAACAAGTTCATCAAGTCACTGTGCCTCTTTATTCTACATTGTTATAGTATGTATATAACAGAATTTAAATTTTGTCTAATACACTGGGTATGTAGTAGGTAATTTTTAAAAATTAACTTGAATTAAGGAACCTGAAGCCAAAACTCCTACATCTATAAACGCTACCATATATACAGTGTTTGTTAGTGATGTTTAGAACTGTGGCATTCAGGAGTATTAGAATTTGGAGGGCCCACTATATCAGAACATTCTTTCCCACCTAAGTATTCAAGCCATTTGAAAGAGAAACTCTGAGTTTGGAAAAGAGGAAACAAACAAAAATAACAGCTTCAGAAGTAAAAGAATATGATAGGAGAGCACAGCTTTATATCTGTAGCCCAAAGGGGCTTGTGAGCGAACACTGTGCCACAGATTTAAATCGACTCGACCAGTCAGTTACCGTCACAGCTGGAGAAACAGTGACCTCCCTGCTGCAGTGAGGCCTTAGTACATGTTAAAGAACAAAGAGAAGGCGTGCTTACGACAGATGGGCTGGCTTCAGAAGAGTCTGTGCTGTTCTTACACAGTTTCTTCTCTGAAAGTGATCCGTGAAAAGAACTGCTGAAAAATAAGGCTGTGTCTAAAGCCTCGACGTGAGAATGAGTGGACCCCTTATTATGCTGAACCCTGGCTGCACACTACAATCCATTGGGAGCCTTGTACCTAAAACACTGCTGCTTGGGCTTCCCCTCTGACCAATTAAATCATACAGTGGGAAGGTGTACAGGAGTAGGGAGGCCAGGAGCATGGTGGTCAGTCGCCCAGTGATTGCAGCTGACGGGGTTGAGAATTAATACACAAAGTTGAGTTGTTGACTGCATGGCAAAGGGAAATGGGAAGCACCCTCTTGTTTCTGTTAGCTGTCCCTTGCCCCATACCCGGGAATGCTTCAGGTAGGAGAGGCTTACTGTCCCTCATTAATGTACTTACATCGGTCTGATTTAGGGAGAACCTCGTCTGCAGTACCTGGGAAGTTTCTGTAGCCTCTCCCCTAAATCCTGTATCAATGTAAGCTTTAGAGTAGCATTTAGAGATTCTATGCCAAAATAGAATAACCTGTATATGCTCTTTTCTGAACAGCTCCTAACCTGCAGAGCAGGGTCATTCCCAAGATGAGATCATTGCCCTTCAGCAGAATACTTTTTATTTTTACCAAACCTTTTTTTGCAAAAATATCTCCTAGAATTCTGTCATCTTTTCTATTTTATTCTCAAGTCAATCCATAATTTGCTTTTGTATTTTCAAATCATTGCTAAAAACACTTTCATTGGTTAAACTGTAACTGTTACTCTAATTTAGTTTGTATATTTACATTAGCATATTTGTTGATATAAATAATTAAAATTGATCATTTGATTTTTGTTTTTATTTTTTTCAGAATGGGCAGCAGCTATATCGGCACATATATTTGGGCTGTAAAGAGGAGGACAATGTTCAGAAAAACTATGAGCTACTTTATACTTCCCTTGCTCTGATAACTATTGAACTGGCCAATGAAGAAGTGGTTATTGATCTCATTCGATTGGCCATTGCTTTACAGGTGTGCTTTTATAACCCCTCAGAGGAGAAATATTTTTTATGAAGCAGATATGGTATTAAAGTGCTACCACCATTATCCAGGGACCTAAATTGTAAATGGAAGGAAGGTGTCTAGTTTTAAATCTGAAAGACTATGGTCACGTTTGTTTATTCTTTCTGTTGTGTGCTCAGTGAGCATTGACTATGTGCTAAGTGCTATATGAGGTCATGGGGATACTGTGATGAAAAAGACAGGCGCAGTCTCTGTATTCAAAATTCCAGGCTAATGGGAAAGATAGTCATTAAATGATAATTATGTATATATGGTTGTTTGAGTTGTAGGTTATGTAGTACACACACTGGTGATGGCAATGTATGTATGTGTGTGAATAAGAAAGACTTTCCTTAGGAAGAGACATTTAAGTTGAAAGATTTAACTCCTTTATAAAATTGACATTTACTCTTCTTCCAGAATTCTTTACAAAACAATTTATTTTGAGGTGACATTTCTGTTAGCATTGCAGACAACCTGCACCTTTCCCATGTAATCATATCCGCTGGGTATGTTTTTTTCACATTATAGGACAGTGCGATTATCAATGAGGACAATTTGCCCATGTTCCACCGTTGTGGAATCATGGCCCTGGTCGCAGCATACCTCAACTTTGTGAGTCAGATGATAGCTGTCCCTGCATTTTGCCAGCATGTTAGCAAGGTAATGTATTTAGAAAAGTCCTTACACTTTAATTTTATAGAGAAATGACTAATGTTCTTCTAGCAGTGATTACCATTGATAATTCTATAAAAATACAAAGCTACTAAATTGAAACTACAACTAAAATTATGCTTAGTGTATTTATGTTACATTTTCTTAGATGTTTGTCATTGTATTAGCATTTTTTAATGTAATGGCTAAATAGAATATATGGTTTTCTTCTAGAATACAGAGTGGCCATAAAGTTTGTGTGCAATTTAAAGTAGTGTGTGCAGTTTGAAATTGCACACGAACGTTGTGGTCACTCTGTACTTGATGTGATTAAGCTTGTAATTTTCTTAAATTATTCAGTTTTTGTTGTTCTGTTCATTCGACTCAAATTAGCTTTTTCCAACAATAACTCTTAAATAGTTACTTGTATGATTTAATAAACATTTTAGATCCCTTAACTTTCCTGGCAGAAAAATCTACTTTTAAAGCTATTAGAAATACATCTTTTAGTCCTTAACTAAAATGTGGGTTTTTAGTGCAATCTAAGACATGAACTCATCCATTAAGACACATTTGACTATTTGATGCCCACCATTAAAGATACACATATTATAAAAGCAGCTTACCCCTTTAAGTTGCTCACAGTTCTGTGGGGTTGCTTACAAGTAGCTCACAAGAGACTTTGGCACAGGCTGCAGAAGATAGCATGGAAGATGGAGGATGGTGATTTATAAAGGGATTGTTGAAGTAGTGCATTTAAGAAAATGTATATTCTTATATCTTCATAGTAGGTTTAATCAAATATAATGTATCATCGTTTTTTAATTTATATATTTTTATAACTTATCTGCTAACTTTTAAAAATAATATGGAAACAGAATGCATTTGGGTTCTAAGCTTAAGTTTAAAAGTAAAGTATTAATATTTATTATAAAGTTTAAAGAGTTTTCTTTTTTTTTAACTTCTCCACATTTTCATAGGAAAGTCCTGAGAGGTGAGGTTTTGATTTTTGTTTTCTTTTGTTTTTGGATATTTTTCAGGTTATTGAAATTCGAACTATGGAAGCCCCTTATTTTCTCCCAGAGCACATTTTCAGAGATAAGTGCATGTATGTTAATTCTTTACATGTTAAGGAAGGGACACTGACTTGTGCACCCAATCAGTGATGATTAGAAAGGAGCAAACTGTCGTTATAAGATTTTCTGATGCTTTATACTAATCATTGTTTTACATTTTTGTTGTTTAATTCCTTTAACTTTTTCCCTTGCTGTAGAAGTTCTCACACATTACAAATGCTGACTAATACACACATGGAGTATTAAATCTTAAAAAAAAAAGGAGATGAAAATATTTACTTTTTTTAAAATATAGGATATGTCTCTTAAATATAGCATTTTTTATGTTCTGAGATATAAATGAACTCCTTTAAGAGAAAACAATATTCTGTTGAAGATTTTCACTAAAACATAATCATACTCATAAAATTGAAGGACAAAGATGTATTAAAAAAAAATAGGTGTTATACCCTGCTTGCTTGCTTGCTTTTCAAAGAAAAAAATGTATATGAATAATATTTCATTCAAACTTTTGGGATCAAAAATCACTTTATATGGAAAGCATCAATTTAAAGAAATATCAACCTTTTTTGTCAGGACAAGTAAAGAGCCGGCTATTATGGTTTTCATTAATAATCCATGACCTTTTTTCTCTCAGTAGATTTTTAATTAGCCTAAAAAACCTAAATTAAGTGCTCTTCATCACTTATTGCGTAAATATCAAGAGAGTAATTTAAGGCTGAATTTACTATTGGAACATACCTGGGAGGAGAATCACAGCAGAATGTGGGACCACATACCTTGTGTTTTTAAGAGCTCAAATTAATCACCTCAAATATAATGATTTTTCTGTTATTAACTACAGTTTAATTTGTGTTTATATTCAGAATGTTGAGGCTTTTACTTGAAAACATTTTGTATATTAACTTATTTGTAATTTAAGTACTGAATAGTTGTTATTTTGATCAATTTGACAGGCTTCCAAAGTCTTTAGAGAAGCATGAAAAGAATTTGTATTTTTTGACCAACAAGATTGCAGAGTCACTAGGTGGAAGTGGATATAGTGTTGAGAGATTGTCGGTACCATACGTCCCCCAAGTGACAGGTAAGAGGAGGGTACTTAGAACCCTGACTCTTATGATTGTATATATTTTAGTAATATTTTCATTACCCAATTACTAATGGGAATTAGTTCTGGTGTGTATAGTTACTAGGGCCAAGCTTTGTCAAGGGTTTAAAAGCATTGTACTTCTGTTTTTAAATTTGGCTCTTGAAAACCTTTCGTAAATTTCTGAAGACATAATAGATTTTACGTTAAGCAAATCAAGTCCTTCAATGTTTATTGTTGTTATTATACTTAATATATTATTATATTAACATGTCATTTTACTTGATACACTTTGAATAGAGAAGCAATGTGAGATCTTTCCTCATGAAACAGTATTATATTTGACTTGTTTTGGAAGTTGCTGAAGGTTGTTAAGTGATACATAATGACTAAGCTTACTGAATTAGGCAACTTTGGTCATTTGGAAGAATACCAACTAGTCAGTGTATAAAGAAACCAGCAAACTTTCTAAGTTAGGGATACTTTTTCATCTGTGAGCTATGTATTTTTTTTTTATTGCTTAAAATAATTCTTTTGTCTTTGAAGATAAAACTACCTGGTAACACATTCAATTTTTACCTTAAGAACTAAAATCAAAGAATTTCTTATACTCACTTATATACTTACATTTATTTTCATTTAATGGTTGTATATATGTTAAATTTGGCAGGAGAACTCGTTCTTCCTTTGGGGATACTCTGCTTGATTTCACATAGTTTTCTGGATTAGTCACTGAAAGTACTACGGCCTTCGTAAATAACTATCTGTTTAATAATGTGGGTCAAATATATGTACATTTATTGCAATGATAGTGTTCATAGTAGTCTGGGATGTTAATGAACGCTTTTGCATTTTCTTTTTACTTTTATACTATCAAAGAGTTCATTCCTCAGGAACTCCTTGAGGAAATAAAACTGCTAAGACTAAAACATTGGTAGAACTTTGTAATTTAAAATATTTCACCTTTATAATTTGGATTTAGCTCTCTTTCCTTCTGGCAAAAAACCTCATAAACCCAGGCACAAGTACAAAGGTAAATCCAGCTGTTAGTTTGGACTGCCCTTTCCCTGCCTGTCCTCTAGGAAACAGCTTAAAATAGTGTGCCCTTTAGAGATGGAGCCAGTAGCCTGAGTATGGAATAGCTGCAGTGTAGTTATTAGTTTGCTCTGTTATAGCCATAGTTTAGTTTACCCTTTTGTTTTCCTTTTAACCTGTTGCTTTTAACAATTTTTGGATTAAAGCTCTGGTAGTCTTTTTTAATTCCTATCACCCCCTAAAAAAGATGCATTCTCTCTCTCTAATGCCTCTATCACTGATTGAAAGAATTCTGAATATTTTAGTATGTACCTAACTATACACCTGCTTAGAAATCTCTCATTAGAAAAAGATTGTTATGACTTATAAAGACGATTATGGTTTAGAACCAGTCTTTGGCATGTGTATCCTGTCCTAATGCAGAAGCAGTCAGAAGAAATAGTGTGATATTTTAATCACTGTTTAATCAGTCAGTTATTAAATTTCTTTTGCTATATAACAATCAGATATTTGTTTTTAAAATTACAGGGATTTAAGAACAATTATCAAAAAAGCAAAATACATTTAGTTTGTTGTATATCATGCATACCCATCATCATCCCAATAGTGGCTGCCACTTTCTATACACTGTGTGCCGAGCGTCGTGTCGTGATGAGCACATAATGTTCATTTCCTTGCTTCATTCTTATGATAGTTTGGATGCTTGCTATTGAGAATAGCAGACATAAAAAGCAGAGCGGTACAAGGGATGGGAAAATGGAAAGGGCAAGGTTAGTTTTCTAGAACTATCCCAGCCCAACTTGAGGGTGCATCCGAGACATCAGAGATGGTGATGTCGTAGTTCTCTTGAACCACCAGAACGGTGCAACCCATAGAGGAAAACAGGTGAGGAATAGCCCCAAACTGGGCCCATAGGAAGAGGGACATTCTCTTCCAGAAGCTCTCATTTAGAAACCTTATTGGTAGAGATGTACACGATGTCTGACTATAGTTATACCTGGACTTTTTTGCAGTCCCTTTTAAGCAGGTGATTTTGGAGGTCAGAAGAAGAAAGAGCTCTGAGAATATAGTACCAGCGATTCTCATAGAATTTACTTTTAATTTTAATTAAATCTCTTTGCCCTCTGTATTTTTAGGCAGTGATCTCTTTCCTGTCCTCATACTTCTTTTTACTTTTTATTTTTATCTTCGGCTTGAATTTGACTTTTTTTTAATAAGCCACTGGCCTTCAAATTTAATCCAGAAATTCTTTTCTAAGATTCCTTTTAAGAAGCAGGCTATAATTATTTTCTCTTTTTGAGTTTGAGTAAGACATTGAAAATTAACCTGCTCAGATGCTAAAAACAGGTCAGCAGAGATGACCGCATCCTCCCTCATCGCAGTTGATATCTTTATGTTTGGTAGTTTCTACCAAAGCAGATGATCATGAAGGAAAAACAGAAAAAATACAGGATCTATGTTAACTCATCAGTAACCACGGGATATAAAATATTTCCAACCTGAAAACTAGAAAACAGCATGTCATGCTCCGTCCCAGTTGAGGTGTGTTGGTTCTGACCCACCAGGCTTCATGCAGTAGAAGCTGAGACTGCTGTCTGGTCGATGCAGGCTCAGGGTCTGTCACAAGACAGCAGCTTGTATGGTTATAGTAGGAGTCCAGTGAATGATTGGGGGGTGATACGAGCCAAGTTCATTCACAAATAATAGTAAATTTCTACAGCTCAGAAGAACTAGAGACAAATAGAAATAATTGAAGTTTTGTTTAATGCCTTAAGGAAGTCATCTCATGTTCAACTAGGCCTTGAAAATTAAGAATCTCTATAGCAGGGAGGACGGTACAGGACAGGTATGAAGCATTTCCAGCGGGCAGATACCCGACAGCATGCTCAGAGATGAGAAGAGAGGCATCTTTGACTTGGGTACTAGATTAAATAGGGAGCAGCTGAAATTACTGTTGGTAAGATCTGATTAAACAACTCAGAATGCTTTTTTAATTGACAAGCTGTGGGAGAGCATTGCCTGAGGAGTTATATGGTTAATGTTTTAAGAAGTTTACTTAACATGATGGCATACGGGAAAACTGGAGAAAGATCTGTCATCCTTAAGGATGGACTCAGTCAGCAGTTCTCAGCTCAGAGCGATTTTTCTCCTCCCTGCAAACATTTGTCGGTTCTGGAGACATTGTTAGTTGTCATAGGTGGGACATTGGGAGATGGGCTAGGCCTGCTGGGGGGGACACTGGGAGATGGGCTATGCCTGCTGGGGGGGACACTGGGAGATGGGCTAGGCCTTCTAGTGAGTAGCAGTGAGGAAGCTAGGAAAACTGCTACACATTTACCAATGCATGGGCCAACTTCCCAGAAGAATTGTCCAGCCCAAATGTCCATAGTGTCAAGGTTAAAAAGACCTAGGTAGGTTATGCTATAGTAACAATCCCAGTTTTTTAGTGGTTTAAAAGAGTAAAGATTTATTAATTGCTGACACTAACTTTGTGTAATTCCACATCAGCCATATTCTGAAATCCAAGTTGAGGGAGCTGCTCTTCTCTGGAGCGTTGATCATATTTTATTGGCTGGGACTAGTTACTCCTCCTCGACTGAACAGCATTAATTGCTATCGTGAAAGGCTACCTTGGGACAGAGTGTAGTTAAGTCAGTAAGAGAGGAGCTAGTTTGTTAATGATTTGTTTTAGTTCTTCATTTACCTTTTCAGCAAAATAAAATCACAGTGGGCCGAAAATGGGATTAGAAAGATGGGAGTATTGCCAGGTAATGTTCTGCTGAGATTCTAGACCTGAGCATTCCCCACTGTTTGGGGAACATTACATGTATATCTGAGTATTGTTCTGGGGCAATCGGAGCCTGCAGTGAGGGTACCGTCTTCCATTCATCTTTGTGTGCTATACGTGGTTATAATTTTATATGTGCAATGCTGTGAAAAACTTTGGGAAGTTCTGTGTTAATCAGTGGGCTGTTTTCACTTAAAAATTATAATTAGGACTGAAAATGCTTTATTTTAGAAACAACTACTGGCATTATAGAAGGAGGAAACATTAGGAAGACCAGTTTGAAAGCTACCCTAGGTAGATAAGGAAAGATGAAAGTTTTAAATCTTGGCACTCTCAAAAATAAACAGGGCAGTGTGGAGATAAATGTGGTTTATTGGAGATGTTGGAAGTGAATTTAGAACATGTCCAATAAAATTGATTAATTGGTAATTAGAAATGTTAAACTTGAGCTCAGAAAAGAAAATGAGGTGGTGGAATACTGCTCCTGGTCAGTCCCACAAGTGTTCTGGCCGCAGTGGTATCTGAGGAATCTCTGAAGACCCGGAGGACCAGGATAGGAGAAGAACAGAAGCCAGCTTGGCATCCTTGTCCCCCTTTCCAAATTCTTTCTGTATCAGAGAGGAAAAATCAAGAACTGTGTTTTCCAGAATCCTCTTCTTCAGATGCCTTAGAGACTTACAATGAAAAGTCCTCCCACAGAATTTTGAAAGTGGAAGAGGAGAAACTATTATCCTTCAAAAAGTGACACAGACATCCAAATGGGCAGACAGTGGACTTGAAGCTTTTAGAAGTTTCCTGAGAATGACCCATTTCTGCCTCTTACAGCTCACCGCCCTTAACTCACTCAGCTCTGCAAAGGTTGAATAAGCCTCTAATTCTATGTATTGAAATGCACAAAATGTATTTTCCTCTTTTCTGATGCAACCGCGTTTATTAGATGTTCTCACAGCACCCTGTACTTTCTCCATCATACTGTGCTGTTTGTGTAGTTCTGTTTGTTTTGTCTTCCCCGTTAGCCTGTAAGCTTCCCGAGGATGTGGCCTGTGTGTTCAGCAGACTGTCCCCTTACACCTAACATCATCTCTAATCACTTAGTAGATTTGTTGAATATCGAATGCTAAAGTAGAAAAGTAGAAGCAGAAAAGAAGGCATGGAAGTACATTGTAATCAACAAATTTGAATTTCTGTGAAGTGGTTAAGCAGAAAATGAGATAGGAGTAACTATTGAATTTAGTGATTTGGAAGACAGTAAAGTTTTATGAAAGAATGTTGTCAGAAGATTGGTTATAACTGCAGTGGTTCAGAAGAGTCTATAGTGAAAAATCCGAGACACTGGTTCAGACTGTGCAAACAAGTTTGCAAAAAAAGGCAGGAAAGTAGATTAGTTAGACCACTCAGGCAAAGAGAAAGTCTTTCTGGACAGTTGACCAAATTATAAAGCAAAAGAGTCAATGCCTTTGGAGATGAGCTACTGGGAAGATGGTGGAAAAGGAGAAACTAATTGAAGGAGTAAAAACTCTTTCAAACTATAAAATTCAATACACTCTAGACACTTTTCGGATGTTGGTTCCCAAACCTACCCTCCTAGAACCAGAGTTAATTAATACCTTTCACTGGTAGTGGAAATCTTAGTTATATAAGGGCAATATTATAAGTCTTCAGGTAGGCTGAATATATTCAACTTAGATTATGTATTTCCTCCTTGTGTTACGAACGTCTGTCTTTTATTAAATTATTAGATAATGGCTACTGACATTGATGTTCTAAATGCTCCTTTTTGAAAAGTAAGAAACTGATGCCTTTATTTCAGTTTGCCCTGTCAGTTTTATTTTTTAATCTGCTTTGTGAAGTTTCCGAGTCTGAGAAGATACTGCTTTATCCATATATTTAGAAAGAGCAAGAAAGGCGAACTGTCTGAATTTTTTAAAACTTTTTGAAATCCAAAATAAGTAGAGCTTATAAATGAAGAGCAATATAACACTTCTAATAAATAATGGGGGAAACAATTTTTATTTCAGATGAAGATCGACTTTCTAGAAGAAAAAGTATTGTGGACACCGTGTCCATTCAGGTGGATATTCTGTCCAACAGCGCTCCTTCGGATGACGTGGTAAGCTGCTGAGAGTTTACGGTAGAGTGCTAGCTTGAGATAGCATTTAAAATAATTTTTTGCCTTCCACACTTTTCAAGCAAGAGAAAATTTAGCGTTAAATTATCCTCATAATTACTGGTAGAAATTAATGTAACTTAACCTTGAATTTATTTATAATTTGTTTTACTCAACTCATTTTAGCTGTTTATAAAGATAAAAACTTAACATTATATGTCATGTTAAAAGAATTAGGAAACATAACTGAGATTTTTTTTTTTTTTGGTAAGAAATAGTTACACAAGGCTTGTCATGTCTCAGAGGACTTCTAGATTCTGTTTATTTTTTTAAATTCATGAAACATAAATTATAGGAAGAATGGAATTATACATCCTTGGGTGAAATCAGATGCTTACAAGCTTCAAAACTTCACCTATTAAAGAAAAATTTTTATCATTTTGAATAGTAAATGTAATGAACTGGATGTAACTTAAGCTGCGTCAGTGAACTGTGTACTCTGTAAGGACCGTGGCTTATCTGAAACGTCATGGATTTAATGCTGTCCTCCTGTTGCGTTAGAGCACTAGAGTGTACCCTCCTGAATAATAGGAAGAAAAAGCAGCTTGTATTCTCTAGGACTTTTCCACACAAATCACCAAAGAACTTTTTGATAGTCAGGTAAAAATGATGAGATAGCAGCACATCAAGTCAGCCTTGTGGTTTACGGTTGTTGCCATGTTAGGTGCTCTATTATTTCTCCCTGGTACAATATAAATAATTAAAGGAACAAGCATAGGGAAAAGGAGGTTGTCTAAGTTTATACTTTCTCAGCCTTCTTTCTCCTCCCACCTCCAGTCTCTATCAGTCAATTTGTCTTCGGGTATTAAAACTATTTAGTGGCCAGTGTACAGCCAACTAACTTGTATTTTCTATGCCATTAACCCCCCATTACATAGAATTAATCAGTTTCATTACCTAGAGAGCATCAAAAGTAGTTAAAGAGACAGTTAGAGCTCTTTGGAAACATGGGACATTCAGGCTGGTTTAAAGTGCCTTAACCAATATAAGGCTTAATAAAAATCATCTTTCTTTAATCAAGAAGATGATCTTCCTTCAAGTCTATTTTAATTTATAAACTTCTTACTAGTAGAGAGTATGTGGGCAGTGCCTGTGGCTCAATGAGTAGGGCACCGGCCCCATATACCAGAGTGGTGGGTTCAAACCTGGTGCCAGCCAAAAACTGCAAAAAAAAAAAAAAAAAGAGAGAGAGTATCTTACTAATTCTATAAGAACTAATTATGTAAGAACTAATTATTTAATAATGGTGCATTTGCTGTTACCTTTTAAAGGAAGAAATTCATCCAAAGCCTTGGTTTATACTTTGGTCAAGAATGTATGCTATTGACTGATATTTTTCAATTCTCTTTTTGCTAGCTGTTTTTATTTCTTCCCAAAATACATATATAGCACTTGAAACTATTAAAAAGAATCAGCCTGTTTTTGATAAAATGAACTGAAAAAACAATTGAGCAAAGATTTACTATAGGAGAAAAATTCTTAACATAAAGTTTATATTAAAAGCCCATTAATATATTTGTTAACTTTTTAAAGATCCTATTTTTTTCCTCGTACTATATGTCCTAAGTCAGATATGCCTCCCACTGAACACCTGAAAAGCTAAGTAGTTTAGTATCACATTTATTTGAATCTGTTTTCGTGTATTGGAAATGTTTGTTCAAGTACCAGAATAACATTACCTACTAGGCTAAAACTAATTAATTTCATAGCATGAAAAGAGCAAGTCATATCAGTTAGGCAGTCACCAATTAACAATATCACAAAAATATCAAACCATTTGCTTACAATGAATTAGATAAGAAAAATTACTCAAAAAATTTTTTATGTTATTAAAGTTAATTTAAAATGTATATACATAATCCTAGATTTTTCTCCGATATATTTGCTTTTAAAGTGTATAATTTTAACAGAGAGAGAGAAAGTCAAAAGATTGTTTGGATGGAGCCATAACAAACTTCTATTTCAACCTAGATAAACTCAAATTGTTACCTGTTATCTATGGAAGTACCTGGCCCACCTGAGGTCTGTCAGTTCTGAAATTCAAACCTGAGCCCACCAAGAATCACTTAGTGAATGTTTTCTAAAAATTATCCTGTATAAAAGGACATATGTATGTGTGTTCACTTGACCCTTGAACAACACAGAGCTTAGGAGCACTACCCACCCACTCCCTCAGACATTCAAAAATCTGCATATAACTTGACTCAAACTTGACCCAAACTTTACTGATAGCCTGCTGTGACCAGAAGCCTTACCTATAACATAAATATTCAACTAACATATTTTTGTATGCCATATATTATAAACTATATTCTTTTTTTTTTTTTTTTGAGACAGTTTCACTTACCCTCAGTAGAGTACCGTGAAGTCACAGCTCACAGCAACCTCCAACTCCTTGGGCTTAGGGTGAATCACTCCTTGGGTGATTCTCTTGCCTCAGCCTCCCAAGGCGCCCGCCTTGTTGCAGTTAGGCCAGAGCTGGGTTTGAACCCATCACCCTCGGTATATGGGGCCAGCGCCCTACTCACTGAGCCACGGGCACTGCCCTAAACTATATTCTTTAACTTAAAATTTTATTAAGAAAATCACAAAAAAGGGAAAATCTACTTACTGTTTATTAAGTGGAAGTGGATCATTATAAAAGTCATCTTCAGCTGAGAAGGCTGAGGAAGAGACAAGGGAGGGTTGGCCTTGCTGTCTCAGGTGGCAGAAAGGAAGAAGATTTGAATGTAGCTGTATCCAGTACCAGTCTGTGTCATTCAAGGGTCAAGTTCATATCTACACACACATAGACACACATGTATATACGCACCCTGTATGTAAAGGTACCTAAATTAAATCAAGGTATTCAAGAAGATAAATGACTAAATAGGATAGAGGCATCTCTGCCTCCGGAGGTAATCCTCCGCTTGACTAATTGAGTAAAGCACTGTAGGCATGATCTTTGATCTTTTAGGTAAGCATGGCAGATAAGAGTAAAACCTGAAATCACCACGATTCTTCTTTTTAAAAGGTATACTTAAGTGCTTAATTATTTAGGGGTGTGGGTAGGATGTTACATATATTAAATTTTGAGTACCTATTAAAGTTCATACACAATTAAGTCACTAGTTGTCTGCAAAGGATTGTTTATTCTAGAACAAGTAAAAGATCTTTGCTTTATACATCTGCACTCCTACCTTTCTATCAAATACAACTATAAAAACCTGTGTCTGTGTTAGCATCCCATCGGTATTAGTCACAACCTGCTGTCCACTAACTGACAGCAGTGGACAGAACAGCTATCTGACCAGAAAAGATGAATAGCAGATTTGAAGCAGGCCTAAATGTGTTCTGTAGTCCAGGTTAGAGTCATAATCCTGCATAAAGCAAAGCTGCAAATAGTAAAAGGATGTTGAGAGCCTTCCAGGGTGGTTTGCACCATTTCCCCATAACTCCCACATAACCGGAACAGGCTGCGGTTTGGTAGAACACCAGATAAAGCACATGACTTCTAGGTAGCAGCCATATTGTGTAAAAATTTGACTCATTCAATGCTAGTATAAAGCAATGGGTATTTTTTTTTTTTAAGATTCACAAAAGGGAAGAGTAGGAAAGATTGGAACCAAATTTTAGAAGATTTTATTACCAGGCTGAGGGCTTTGTATGTAAAGTGGTAGAAATTAGGGAGACACTGAAATTCAGGCAGTGTCACCATCTGAGTTATGTCTTCATAAGGGGAATCTCTGAGGTGTGATGAGGCTAAATGCAAAGAAGAGATTGGAGGGGTGGCCAGTTAGGAGATTGTGTAGTAGTCCTGGAGCGGTGTAACTAGGCTCCAAGCCACAGCGCCTGGCTGGAGGGAGGGCAGGAGGCCGCTATTCCTGAGGAGACGAGCTAGCACCAGCAGAGGACTTACAGGGAATCAGAGAAAGGAGATGAGGGAAAAGTAGAGCCCGGCAGAATGACGTGGAGGTTCTTGTTGCTAGGATTCTGTATCATGATTATCCGAGTTAAAAAAAGAACAAATACAATCTTACTTTAAAAATAAACCTTTAGAAATCATGATTTTAGCATACTGTTTCCATTTTTTAATTGACAAGTAAAAATTGTATGTGCTTATGACGCACAGCATGGTGTTTTAACGTATGTCTACAGTGTAGAAGGGCTAATCAACTCATTATCATCTCTCCGTTTTTTAAACAGATCACTTACTGTGTAGTGTAGTCTTCGGGCTTTATCTTGTTCTATGTAGCTACAATATACTTCATGTGTATTCTTCCTGATCAGAAATAATGAGATTTGAAAGCTTTTATGGGCAAATTCAGCCTTCTTTTAAAATCAGGGAATCAGTTTTGGTATAAACAGATGACATTGCTGGAAACAAGAATGTCTGTGAATTAAAACAATTTTTAAAAACAAAAAATAAAGAATGAACAAATAGAGAAGAAGAGCAAGTAGGGTAAGGTACTTTAACTTTATAGTTACCCAGGGTTGAACAGGTAACAAGTAAAAATTATGTAACAGGAACACTGGCTTTCTACCTTCTGTGTTCATTCTCCAACACTGTGCACTGTAGTTGTTTCTCAAAAGTCTACCCCTCTTAGCCAATTCTAAGAATAACAGCAGGTTCTTTTTTTTCATTGAAGTACTACATTGCTTCTAGGTTCAAATAACTGACCAGCCAGAGCCTAATCTTGTATATCTGCTCCACATATCTAGAACAAAGCAACCGAAGATTCCCAAGTTTAATCTGACTTCAACTAGAAATATGAACCCTCAGTAGAAAAACCGAGGTAGTGGAACTCTTGCTGCTTGACTTCCAGCTAAAGCCTTTGTATTACAGAGAAGCTAAGGTGCAAAGCGTGAAGCCTTTGGCTTTCGTTAGTCTTGCTGCCTTAGGCTTAGCAAAAGAAGCTCAGGAGCTAAAATTAGGGATGACCAGAGTTCCAGGCAAGTACTCATTCTTAATTTTTATTCAGAGATACTATAGTAACTGGATATATTATTTGTCCTGAAAATGTGCTGATGCCACAAGTAAAAAGTATTATGTACTATAAAGCAGTTGATTTCATACCTTTTACATATCTTAAAGGAAGAGAGAGATTTGAGAGCCTTAAGTTACGGGGTATGTTTGGAGACTAAAAATTGACAGTTGCCCTTAGAAGATCTGGGGTGTGCTTATTTTAAGACGTTAATTAACTGTACTCATTGAGCCCTTCCAAAATGGTGATTCTTCTGAACTACTTAAAATCTTATTTTTTTAAATTTGTAAACTGTATGTGGTACCAAAATTACAGAGGATATAAGTACATCTCATTTATCACGCAGGTAAAAACGTATGTGACGAGGGTGGGTGCTCCCTCCTAATGGGCGCGGGAGGGGTGTTTGGCACACCTTTTGAGTGCAGGACATAACCACAAGAGGGGCTCTACCTACAAAATCAAATAGTTTAACCTGGTTGGTTGTACCCTCACATTAACTTGAAATTTTAAATAAACGTATTTGTGTATAATCTCAGCCTTGACTGTCCCAGGCATTGTTTGCTTACGTTGCATTGCACAGTGTAGTCCCTGGGACTCAGATCTTGTTGCACATCGTATTACTAGAGACTGAGAGGTCTGTCATTCAGGGATGCTTTATTACCTAATGGATGCTGATTCTGCCAGTTTAATGCCAACCTGGAGACTTCTTTCAGGAAACCACTGCAGTAGGCCTGTTAGAATCAATGGAAAAGTAGAGATTGTTTGATATTATAAAGTCTAATCACAACTCAAGCCAATGCAAAACAGAAAACAAATTTGTAAAAGCTCTTAGATAACTGACTTAAAACTAGATGAAGGTATTATTTATAATGACCTTTTCTTAACTTTTTCTTTTTTTACTTTAAATTACTTTTCTCTAGGTTAGTAACACTGAAGAAATCACGTTTGAAGCATTGAAGAAAGCAATTGGTGAGATACTTTGCACTTGTTAGCACTCCTGACTCATTTTGATTGGTATTTTATTTTAGATACCAGAATAGATAGAAGTGGCATAGCAGAAGCAGAAAGAAAAGTATAGAAATGTATCACTGCATCATGCACATTAAGTTAGAGCCCCCCCACCTTCCTCCCAGAGTATGAAGGTTTTTGTCACAACAAATAAGTAAGCAAGGAGACGATTATGTTAATCGGTTAGATGTAAGCATTCCACATTGTATATCAAATCAGCACATTGTATCCCATAAATGTACTAATGCACACAGCTATGATTTAATAAAACAATTAAAAAAACACAAAATAAACTCCTATTGGTTTCTACATAAATATATCATTTAGTTACCTCCATTGCGTAGGCTTTTAAAATTGTATTGATTTATAATAGCCATATTCTTAAACAGATAGTTATATCAGTGGTATCAGAAAGATAGACATATATTAATTTACTATCTCACTTTATTAGTTTCTTTGGCTGGAAGAAGCATCGTCTTAAAACAAACAAAAAAAAATCCCTTTTCAGATTATGATAAATAAATGGCAAAGGATAAGATGATATGGTTCCAAATGACCCCATCTGTACTTTTCAATTTTTCTATTTATTCTCAAGATTCAGTTTAGCAAATATTTTATTTAGTACCACATATGTGCAAGGGCATAGTTATTCATAAAAGAATCGTCCTTCAGGAAGGACCTACATGTAGCTCAGCCTATAGGAAGTTACCATTCTCCTGCCTTTTTTGGTAAGATAGAAAAGTACTATTAAAGAGGGTTCTGTGCTTTGTAGTTTTAAAGCCTTATATTTTTAAGTTTTTGTATGTGTGCTTTTTAACCTTGAGACATTTCAAGGATATCATTATGCCTTTTGCTTTTTTTTTTTTTCCTTTTAAAAGTAGCCTTGTCAATTGCCCTTAGTTTTCGTTGACACATGATTAACTGTTAAGGTTATTAATAGGATTCTGTGAAATTCTGTATTCCTGCTAATTAATCTTTTCAAACATTTATATAGATGCGAGTGGAATGGAAGAGCAAGAAAAGGAAAAGAGGCGTCTTGTGATAGAGAAATTTCAGAAAGCACCTTTTGAAGAAATAGCAGCACAGTGTGAATCAAAAGTGAGTCAACTAGTGGTAAAGGTGGATGAGGAGGAATGTGGTTTTGTAAAAACTTCCTTGGTAATTGATTAGTAAGTTCCTGGTTCTAGACAGCTCTACAGAATAGAAGGAAATTATTAGAGACCATTAATGCTGAAGGGGTAGCTTTGAAGCCTAAATCATTTCTTTATGTGATCTAAGCTGATGGAAATGGCAGATTCCAAACTAAACATTAATTTTGCATTGATACTTTTTTATTTTTTGCAGTGTTTTTTGTTCATTTTGCTGTGGATATTTTATGTGTTTGTCACTTTGGTTTTAGCAGTGAGTCTAGGAAATTAGAGAAGGCTTATATTAAATTCCAGTAGGTGAGACAGATTAAACCAAAATGTTAAAGCATTCTGTACTTGATAGTTCATCAGCTTAATAGTTACACTTACATTTTGTCCTCTAAATTACATTTGTATTATTTCATATGGGTATTTAGAACCTAATCCTTTCTTAACATTTTTCTTTTTTGCAGGCAAATTTGCTTCATGATAGACTTGCTCAAATACTGGAACTCACCATACGGTAAGTGATTGTTACTACAACAGAAATAACACACCAGAAACAAATTGAAACTATTAGACTCCTGGACATTTGTGGCTAATCAGGTTTAAGTAATTGTGCTTTTCTTTCAGGATAAGTGCAAGATTGTGTATGTGATGCTGTATCTCAGTAGTTATTCTGTATGTCTGACATAATTGTCTTCTAGCTTTATTCTACCTTCCTTTTTTAGATCATTTATTTCTTTCTAATGATCCCATAAGGGCATCAAAACATAACATTCTAATGATCCCATAAGGGCATCTGGGTAACATTCTAATGTTATGTTTAAAACCAGGAAATTGATTTAGCTGTTTTGACCTCTAAAGACTGCATTTTAATATGGTTCAGCCTCATAGTTCTTTTCAGGACAGTAATGAATCTACTATGCGATGGCTCAGTCGAATTATTGAAGATTCCTTTAGCTTTCCTACATCATGGCCATTTGAGTCCTGTTGTGAATTATTACACTTTAAACAAGGCGTGCAACACACTTTGATTATTCTGTGTCTGTTTTTAGGTAATGCAGCACATAAAGGCGGGATAGGCAAATTTCTGTTTAAAGAAAGAACCACATGGTCTCATGTTGATTTCATTGTAGAAATGGGCTCCAGCGAATGGTGGTCTGTAGAGGATTCATAGACGTACTGTATGTTTCTGGGACTTTTTTCTACATCAGCTGTATCTTTCATATTTTTAACTTGATTAATTCTGTTTTGCCTCAACCCCTTTATCTTATAAATGGAGGAGACAGAAATGTTCTAGTCTCCTTGCAGTTTTATTTCAGCCCTTTTTTTGCTTTCATATGCAAGGCACATTTCTGTCAGTGTCACCCCTTTGTAGAGGTGCTCCCTCCATTCTTAACACCCTCTCTAGCTTGAGAATCACTCATTCACAAAATTTCCAAACAGAATCAGACTAAAATACGCAGTATGTGCCAGATCTAGGATTGAGAGAAAATTGCTGGGTGTGGGCATTTATCTCTTTGATGTCTGTTAGTTGTAACACTCAATGTCTGCTGTGTACTTGGTCTTATGCTGTATGGTTTCTATCTGTAATTTTTGCTAAGCTTCCCCACAGCCCTGAAAGGTAGATAGATGCCATTTTTTTTATTTTCCAAGTGAAGGTACCAAGGTTTAGAGAAAGAGCTAAAGTAACTTGTTGAAGGTCATACAGCTGGTGAGTGGCAAAGTCAGAATCTGAATCCATAAACAACGTTTTTAAAAGGATTTTTGGTAGGGATCACTGTGCTACATTTGGTCACGCTAACATAACTTTGTGGTTACCACAAATAGATTAATATTTCAGGAAAATATAAGGGAACCAACTGAATAGATTAATAATTGAAGATAGTTATATGCATATGATGTTAACACTTATACATTTACTAATTCATTTAAAATGAAAGTACTCTTAACCATGACACAATACTAATAAACTCAGAGAACTTTGTAAGACTTACATGAAATATGTGCAACTGTAAATCTCTTTTTAATATACTTAAGAATATTTGTTTAAACATAAATAAATAAAACATATCTTGTTTTTGAATAAGGAGTTAATATCATAAAGACATCAGTCCTCTGCAGATTGATCTATCATTTTAGTCAAAGAATTTGTTTTTATATTTTAACAAGGGAAGTGAAGGGCAAATATAAAAACAAATTCTTTGACTAAAATGAATCCCCGTGCGGGAGCCATGAGGGAACCGCTGCAGGCGGCACGAGGCGTGAGGCACGGGGTGTTCACCTCGGCTGGCAGGAAACACTTGATAGATCTGTGGTGACTGCAACAGGCTGAACTTACATATGACTAAACAGGTCAGAGGGAAATTCAGATACAGAAAGTATCTGTAGTCAAGATAAGATTTCAGATTTTCAAGGAAAAAACATTTGCCCAAATACTCAAATTGGGCAAATGTTAAAAACTGTTGATCAGTTGGGGCTGGGAGGCAAGAATTCCTACTTTACTTCTTTTACCAAGGTAGATAAATTAACTCTTTGTTTATTAAAAGACATCAAAACTCTGGAACTTGTATAGGAGTATTTTTTATAATTTTGGTTTTGGGGAAAGTTTTTCTCACCATAACTCAAAAACTAGAATTCATGTGGAAACAATTGATTTTTTTGTGACTTTTTAAGCATTTGGGAGGAAAAAAAGAAAGAAAAGTTGAGAATTAAATATGGATTGAAGAAGAGCATTTGTATCACATAACAAAAAAATCAGTTTCCCAAATTGATAAGAGAGAACATCTGAGTAGGATTAGAGGTGATTAAGGCAATTTAAATTTTCAAAGAAACATTACATGGATACTACAAAGATATTTTCCATTAATATTAACCCAAAATTAAAATTTTAAATGAATTCCCTTTGGACTTTCAGATTGTCAAAGATTAAAAACCAAAAGATTAACTGCATCTTGTGTTTATAAACAGTAGAAAAGAATAGGTATAATGAAATGTTAAAAATATAAATTATTGGTATTCTGACATTATGTACTAAGAAGGTCAAAATTTTAAATACAGTTTGACCAGAACCAATTCAGTCAGGATAAAATCACGGGTGTGTAAGAGTAGACCGTGAGCATTATTGATAATAGGATAAAATCACGGGTGTGTAAGAGTAGACTGTGAGCATTATTGATAATAGGATGAAATCACGGGTGTGTAAGAGTAGACTGTGAGCATTATTGATAATAGGATAAAATCACGGGTGTGTAAGAGTAGACTGTGAGCATTATTGATAATAGGATGAAATCACGGGTGTGTAAGAGTAGACTGTGAGCATTATTGATAATAGGATGAAATCACGGGTGTGTAAGAGTAGACTGTGAGCATT
>CAUYTI010102762.1:0-14864 GCA_963575145.1 Galago senegalensis
CCGTGGCATTACAGCTCACAGCAACCTCCAACTCCTGGGCTCAAGCGAGTCTCCTGCCTCCGCCTCCCAAGTAGCTGGGACCACAGGCGTCCGCCACAACGCCCGGCTATTTTTTGGTTGCAGCTGTCATTGTTGTTTGGCGGGTCCGGGCTGGGGATTCGAACCTGCCACCTTAGGTGTATGTGGCTGGCGCCTTAGCCAGTTGAGCTATAGGCGCTGAGCCGGTTTAAAGATTCTTTAGCTGACAATTGGCTGAAAGAGTTGCAGAAAGGAATGCTAAGACAAGGGTCTGTTAATCAGAAACAAACTACCAGCCATGTGCCCAGACCCACGGGGTTTGTTCTGTATGTAAAGAACCTGCAGGTGTGTCTTGCGTAGCCTTAGGCCTGTTAATGAGTCACAAAGGACATCTCTGAGAAGGCATTTGATTTCCTTTCTCATGGCTAGTAACTCAGTTTCAGGGTCCCCTTGGCCAAGAGTAGGGGTCCAGTCAGTCAGCTGCTGGGGGAAGCCTTCAGATTTTATTTCAAGTCACACCTGCGCCTACCAGTCCAGCTCTGTCACTCTCTAGCTGGGTGACATTGGCCCACACCTCTCAAATATTTAGTTTCCTTGACATAACTACAAACGGTGCCATTAATAGTCAAGTCAGACTAAGCTATTCTTCCACTTTTACTTTTTGGTCACATGTATGTAGATAAAGGCTGAGAAGGCATGACAGTGCCTAAGAGGAAGGGACCCTGTGCTATCCTTGAGTCATGCGGGATGCCTGGTGCTCTTCCTCTGCATCTCTCATTACTGCCTACACCATCTCACTGCGGCAGAAGTGGACACTGAGCTGGCTCCAATATTACCAAGCCAGGTCTCAGCCACTCGACTCTCTTCTGCTCTTCTTTTTACCTAACGTGCTCAAAGCAGTCCCTTTTAAACTTTAAGGTGCGTGTGAAACTTGCAGGGCTCTTGTTTGAGTGCAGATTCTGATTCAGTAGGCCTGGCTGGAGGCTGAGATTCTGTAATTGTATCAGGCTTCTGGGAGGTGCCAGGGCAGCTGGTCCTCAGATCACACTTTGATTACAAAATACGTTTTACCAGCTTTTCATTCAGGGCAAATGGAGCATCTTGAAGCCACATGATTCCTTTTTTTTAATTGTAGGGGATTCATTGAGGGTACAGAGAACCAGGTTACACTGATCACATTTGTTAGGTAAAGTCCCTCTTATAACCATGTCCTGCCTCCAAGAGGTGTGTCACACACCATGACCCCCCCCTTCCCTCCCTCCTTCCCTCTATCTGCTCCCCCATTCCTCAGCCCTCACCATGTACTAGGTCATCAATTGTTCTCATATCAGAATTGCGTACATTGGATTCTTGCTTCTCCATTCTTGTGATGCTTTACTAAGAAGAATGTGTTTCACTTCCATCTAGGTTAATACAAAAGATGTAAAGTCTCCACCTTTATTAGTGGCTGAATAGTATTCTGTGGTATACATATACCACAGCTTATTAATCCATTCCTGGGTTGGTGAGCATTTAGGCTGTTTCCACATTTTGGCAACTGTAAATTGAGCTGTGATAAACAGTCTAGTGCAAATGTCTTTATGATAGAAGTATTTTTTTTTTCTTCTGGGTAGATGCTCAGAAATGGGACTGCAGGATCAAATGGGAGGTCTAGTTTGAGTAGTTCTTTTTTTTTTTTTTTTTTGAGACAGAGCCTCAGGCTGTCCCCCGGGATAGAGTGCTGTGGCATCACAGCTCACAGCAACCTCCAGCTCCTAGGCTCAAGCAAGTCTCCTGCCTCCGCCTCCCAAGTAGCTGGGACCATGGCGGCTGCCACAATGCCTGGGTATTTTTTTGGTTGCAGCCATCATTATTGTTTGGCGGGCCCGGGTTGGATTTGAACCTGCCACCTTAGGTGTATGTGGCTGGAGCCTTAGCCACTTGAACCACAGGCGCCAAGCCTAGTTTGAGTTCTTTAAGGGTTCTCCATACTTCTTCCAAAAAGGTTGTATTAGTTTGCAGTCCCACCAACAGTGTAAATTGTTCCCTTCTCTCCATATCCATGCCAGCATCTATAACTTTGAGATTTTGTGATGTGGGCCATTCTCACTGGGATTAGGTGATAATTTAGGGTGGTTTTGATTTGCATTTCTCTGATAATTAGGGACAATGAGCATTTTTTCATGTTTGTTAGCCATTTATCTTCTTTAGAGAAGGTTCTGTTCATCTCTCTTACCCATTGATGTAAGAGATTGTTGGTTATTTTATGTTGATTAATTTGAGTTCTCTGTAGATCCTAGTTGATAAGCTTTTGTCTGATTCATAATATGCAAATATCTTTTCTCATTCTGATGGTTATCTATTTGCTTTAGTTGTTGTCTCCTTAGTTGTACAGAAGCTATTCAGTTTAATTAAGTTGTATTTGTTTATTTTTGTTGTTGTTACCATTGCCAATGAAGTCTTCTTCATAAAGTCTTTCCCCAGTTTGATAACTTCAAGTGTTTTCCCCAGAGTTTCTCCAAGGATTTTTATTGTTTCATGCCTTAGATTTAGATCTTTTATCTATCTTGAATCAATTTTTGAGAGTGGAGAAAGGTGTGGGTCCAGTTTCAGTCTTTTACATGTGGTTATCCAGTTCTCCCAGCACCATTTATTGAATAGAAATTCTTTCCCCCACTGTATGTTCTTGTTTGGTTTATCCAAGATTAGGTGGCTAGGCTCAGTGCCTGTAGCTCAGTGGCTATGGCGCCAGCCACATACACCAGAACTGGAGGGTTTGAATCCAGCCTGGGCCTGCCAAACAACAATGACAACTACAACCAAACAATAGTGGGACCTCATGGTGAGTGCCTGTAGTCCCAGCTACTTGGGAGGCTGAGGCAAGAGAATCGCTTAAGCCCAAGAGTTTGAGGTTTGAGATTGCTGTGAGCTGTGATATCACAGCACTCTACCTAGGGCGACAGCTTGAGACTCTGTCTAAAAAAAAAAGATTAGGTGGCTATAAGATGTTCATTTCATTTCATGACTTTCTATTCAGTTCCAGATGTCTGTGCCTCTATTTTTGTGCCAATATCATGCTGTTTTGATCACTATGGCCTTGCAGCACAGCCTAAAGTCTGGCAGGTTGATGCTCCTGGTTGAAGCCATATGATTCTAAAAGATTTTGGAAAAAATATAATAAAATAATAAACCCTTGCAGCTATGCACAAATAATTTGTTAAAATGGTCCACTCTTTAAAAATATCCCTCCCTCTGCAGAGCATGGGCACACTGTATCCTCACAACACCAGGCCAGGGGTTCTTGCTGGTCTCCCCTGTGTTCCGTCACTACATGCGCTTTTTGCCCCTTCAAATGCAGGCCTCTCTCTCTCTCTCTTGTTTTTTCAGCAGCTCCTCTCACCTGGTCTCCAGGTTAACCCTGGGCTGGTGACAGGCGGATGGCGAATGAGCCTGGGGTAGCACCACAGATGTGAGGGTTGCTGCTCTCCTGTCTGTGCTCACTGTGAGCTCCAGCCTTGGCAGCTGGCTGCACTTGTGAAGTCTGGCTCATGGAACCAGCGTTTCTTGGCTAGGGGGCTTGACGACCTCTCTCCTTAGTACTGGAGACAAGCTTCACCTTGTCCCTGACAGACCAAGCTCTACTTACAGCTTTCTTTCTCTGGTTGCTTCTGTAAGTCAATGGGCCTTGGCGGCCAGCAGGTGCTCTGGACTTCAGCCCCAGTATTTTCCGTATTTTCATTCCCTTCCCAGCAGATCTAAGCAGCTACTGGCCAGCTCCTGTCTGGCAGGCATTAAGGTCCCTTCTCAGGGGAGTATGGGATGCTCTTTTACCCACATCCCCTTCCCTCCCATCCTGCTGTCAGCAGCTGAAAGGCAGCCAGAAGTTAGAAGACCCTCAGAGAAATCTGCACTATGGCTTTATGGACATAGCCAGGTGTTACTTTCTTACTGACTCTCAAAGCCACACTCTAATGTCTTCCTGGCACCATTCTGATGACATCCAGTGTGCAGATTCAGGAAGGTCTGTAGGTCTCAGCGGTGCGCCCTACGGGGATGGAGAATGAACTCCCTTTTTGGTCTTTGTGGCCCTTGCATAAAGCTGGCTGCCATGGCAACCACCTAACTCTGGAGCCAGTTTTTCCAAGAGTCTTCCTGTAGCTCAGGAGCACCCCGAAGGCCGCTACAAGGACAAAATAATTTGAGAAGTTTCCAGTAAATCACCAAGACCTGATGCTTTTTTCTTCAAAATGCTTTCTGCGTGCTGCCCCTTCCCCACTCCACAGCCTGCTCCCCTCTGTCCAGCCCCCTCCTTGCACCTTGAACGGCACTTGTTCAGAACATGCTTGAGTGAAAATTCTGCCTAAAGCATTGTTCTCCTGGGGCCATTCTTCTACTTAGAAACCTAAACTATCTCCACATTGCCTTAGCGATCTCGTGAATACTCCTGCCCATCTCGGGGTGCTCCCAGTGTCATTCTCATTCCCCGCCACCTCAGTGGTTCTCAGGGGCACCTGCTTTTCTCCTCTCTTCTCTCCCCAAGGCTGGTCTCCTGGGCTCAGAGTGCTCTCTCCACCCAGCTCAGCTGTTTGGCTGCTCCCAAAGAACCTTGGCTTTTCCCTGCCTAATGCCCTGCATGGGCTCCATTAAGGTACTAACGTTGCCCATTCACCTGCACAGACTCAAGCCCTCAGAAGCCAGGGACAATGTGGCAATCTACTCAGGCTGCCATATCAAAATACCACAGCCTGGGCAACTTCAACAACAGAAATTTATTTTCCTATGGTTCTGGAGGCCAGAAATCCCAGAACAAGGGGTCAAGAAGCGGGGTTGTTTCTCCTGAGGCCTCTCCCCTGGGTTAATGGCGGCCACCTTTCCCTGTGTCCACACAAGGTCTTGCCTCTGTGCGCCTGCATCTCTGGTGCTCTGTGTGTCAAATTTCCTTTTCTCAAGGGTACCAGTGAGATTGAATTAGGGCTCATTTAATGGGCTCATTTTAACTTAATCATCTCTTTGAAGGCCTCGTTTCCAAGGATAGTCACATTCTGACATACTGGGGTTAGGACTTCCACATCTACATTTTTGAGGGGACACAATTCAGCCTATAACAGGCACATCCTCTGCAGCTAGCGTATCCCCAACACCTGGCCTGCATGTGGGTGGCAGGACTCAGCAAAGGCTGATCCTGGAAGGACTTCCTCTCCACGAGGTGTCCTACCCTCATCCACCCTGCCGCAGAGCCCTTCGCAAGCTGTGGCTTTCTTCCACATACTTCTCCAGTCTACACATAGGCACAGTCTCATATTGCTAACTCTTTGGGGGGTTTTATCTGTGTCCCCTTAACCAGCATAGACCATTAGGACTGTCCCTCCATAGGTCAGGCACACAGGGAGAAATGGTGATTTCTCCCTTCGGAACCACCTGGATCTTCCTTCATTGAGGAGGTCCTTGGGGGAGCTATAGCCATATGCCGGGGTAGACACCTTCAGAGTCACCTGGCCCTCCAGAGCAGAGCTGGAGCATGTTTCTTTTGTCCCCAAAATAATCACAGACCAAGATGGGAAACACAATCTACTCAGCAGCCTTTCCCAAAGAATGGAGCGAAACATTTTACTACCTTGAAACATTTCAAATCCATGTGGAGATTTTGTTTGGTTTCCAACCATTGTTCTCTTGCCAGGCTGGGGAGCATGTCCTCTGAGATTTAAAGAGTTAAGGCTGGCTATGTCTCGTACACATTCCTGGGGAACTTAATTATTGACCCAGCTTGTAAATCATTCATGGTGTTCCAGAGGTATCCATATACTTTACTTCTGCTGGCAGCAAATGGTATCCTGGGCTATTTGTGGAATGGAGGTTGGGGTCAGGGAGAGTGTGAAAAATTAAGAGTACCAACACTTACTTCCTTTTCTCCCTGAACTTTAATTGCCCCTTTAAAGAAAGCCAAGGCTTTCTTCCTTTGCCACCTGCTCAGAGCACCTCAGCTCACTGCCAAGGACACTCTAGTTTCACCTGCCATTCTTTGTGCCACACCACCCCAAGGACACAAGGCCACTTGGATTTCACCTAGGAGTGAAGGCGTGGGGATCAGCCATCTTGCTTGGAGTCCCTCTGGGCTGTAGCTAGAGCTGCAGGAATGCAATATCTTACATCTTAAGTAACTCTTCTAATCCTATCCCCGAGGGGCTGGATAAGAAGCAATGGCTTTCAGCTGGCCTGCCAGTGAGGCATTTAAGCAGGCTTGTGGTTAACCAAGGCTGCATACCCAGTAAGGCGCAAGATGGAGTTTAACTGTAGCCACTTCTGGTAGGGGCTACACCTCCGCGGTGTCTGGTATCAGCCAGGCCTGCCCACTGTTGAATGAGAGAAGAGGTCTGGTCAGGTCTTACCGGCTGTGGGGGTTCAGGTCCAATGCCTGTGAAAACAGACACCAAAATAATCAAAGGACTACATTCCTTCTTCTAAATGGCAGCTAATCCTCCCTCCTTTGAAGGAGCAGAAACCACAGGTGACGGTCAAGCCCCTAGTAAAATCAGCTGTCTGCTTTTTTTGGCCCCAAGTCCTATAGTTTCCAGAGTGCGGGGGAAGCTTAAAGGGCTCTCAGTCCGTTTTCTAGCCAAAAAAATACAGTAGACCGTCCACACCTGGCCAACCTCCGTACACAGACTCCTCCTTAAAGTGACCTAATTTTCATAGACCAGACGTACCCACATGTACACATCAGTGCAGTAGGTTGAGTTCCTTGTGTTGACCACCTCAGTGTGTCAGCCAGCTCATTCCAGTCCCTTGGCTGGTCAACTTAAAGAGGTCCTATTGTAAATGGAGGCTGGAACATTTTTATTACAAATTAATACCAGCTGGAAACAGGCTAGTTTACTCAACTTAGGAAGTTAATGGCAAGAGGCTTTTTAAGGCAAACAATGGAATATTTAGAATGCCAGAAGCTCTTGTAATTTACCAAAGCCAGCGGCAAATCTTCCTCAGCTTCTTCAGTCAACACAGTCTGGTTTCTGGTCAGCTCAGTGGGGCCTGTCTGAAGCATACTCTGCCCACGGGGAAACTACCACACGGGTGGGCAGCTCGCTCACTCAGGGTGCAGGGCCCGCCTCTCTGTTCCCCTTGGATGTGTAGTGGCTCGTGGGTGTGAGGTGGGAAGGAGTCCAGGAGAAAAGATCTCTTGCGGGAGAATAATAACAAGCTTTAAATAAGTGTTTTACAGGCATCCTTGCAGACCACACTCTAAGATGTGACATCATCACGACCTGTCCCCTTACAGAAGCTTCTAAGAGCCTGAGATTCTAGAATCAAACTTCTCTGGCCGGTGGTCTCAAAGCTTAACACCCACTAGCTGCCACCACCTTTCTTGGAGAACATCTGTTAGAGTCAGACAAATCCTTTTTTCCAAATTCTACTCTTGTTTGTAATCACTTCTGGCCAGTTACTTTTAATGTATTAGTTTATTTAATATCCAAGAAAATTCCCCTAGATAGGTTTTATCATCTCCAGTTTTCCAATGGGGACACCAAAGCTCTGAGCACGCAAGGGGCTTTCTCAAGCTTGCATAATTCTTAGTGTCACCAGTGCTGTCTTTATCCCATGATGCCATTCAGCAAAGCATAATATCCTATAACTTAAAAATAAAAAGACTTTTGACCTTAGGATAGAACTCTGCTTAGATAAGCAAGTGACTAGAGGATGCGGCTTATATCAAGAGAGTTCACATGATGTGATTTTATTAATAGAGTCCTGTGCCTATAAGCTGTGTATATGTGTGTGTTTGTATACATGTTGTGGCCTTTTCTCCTCATCTCGTGGCTTCCCCACTAGGATGAAGTCCTTGTCTGGTTTGAGGATGAAGTTTCCATCTAAAGGTGCAGGGCTTTGCTCTCAAATAAAATAAAATAAAATGATATGTCAACCCACAGAAGAGGAATAAAAGTTGGGTTTTATGTATGTGTGTGAATGCATGGCCCTGGATTTTTTTTTTTTTTTTTTGAGACAGAGCCTCAAGCTGTCCCCCTGGGTAGAGTGCCATGGCATCACAGCTCACAGCAACCTCCAGCTCCTGGGATCAAGTGAGTCTCCTGCCTCTGCCTCCCAAGTAGCTGGGACCACAGGTGCCCGCCACAACGCCCGGCTAATTTTTGGTTGCAGCAGTCAATGTTGTTTGGCGGGCCCGGGCTGGATTCGAACCTGCCACCTTGGGTGTATGTGGCTGGGGCCTTAGCCGCTTGAGCCACAGGCACTGAGCCATGGCCCTGGATTTATTGGTGCCCCTGAGTTGAGCTCCCTGTCCCTGGCCTCAGTATAAATTAAGTTCTCTTATCTTTATTTGGCAGACAAGGTGCTCAGTGGGACAATGATAGTTACCATGGGAATGTCCATAGGCTTCCTCTTTTCCCCAGATAACTGAAACTAATGCTGTAATGGTCTACCCAATTTTTTCTCTTCTTTTGCCTCCCAAAGAAGAAGGGTTTTTATTTCCTTTTTCATCAGTCAGAGAGGCATTGTATCAATGTCCATAATCAAGGGGTAGAAATAAGAGAGGAAATAAAAAGAGGAAAAGAGTGTGGCGCTCAGCGTAGAGAGGCCTGGGGAATTCTGGAGAGAGATGTCTCAGATGAACGCCGCAGAGGTGAGCGAAACAGGTGCAGAAGCAAGGACTGTTTGTAAGTGTAACTATGCGTCATGTGTCTGCCTCCTCGTCTTGGTTTTTAAGAACCTCAAATAAAGAATCTGAGTCTTGGGCAGTGCCTGTGGCTCAAAGGAGTAGGGCACCGGCCCCATATACCGGAGGTGGTGGGTTCAAACCCGGCCCCACCAAAAAAAAAAGAAAACTGCCAAAAAGAATTTGAGTCTTTAAATTCCTTCTCACTCTAGACTATATTCCTTTGCCGCAGGACCCTGCGACTGAGCCACACGGATCCTGCCTTTTTATACAGGTTACACCTGAAAATATTCCTGTGCCCTGTCTGTGGCTGGGGCTCTCTACTACTTTGCCCCAATATTATGATTACATAGATTCAGGCTTTGGCCATCCTGGGGGGATCACAGTTAATTGGGACGGGTCTATGATAAATCTAGATACAATTCACCTCTGATTTACTTAATTAAACTAAACCAATCCTAGAGGAATTTGTTTTAGTGTCATGAATGAGAAACCTCCCAATTGGATTTGTTTAAATATTGAGGACATGGAAATTCATTCCAATTGTATGGACTAGATAATACCTGTTAGAGAAACCTCCAAAAAATATTTCAGGTTTGTTTCATTCTCCTATCCAGAGAAAAGCCCACACTTATCTTGTAGGAATGTAGTAGTAGATTTTACTGATGTCCTTTCAAATTTTATTTTTTGTTAGAAAAATCTCCAATGCCGTAAGCTGTCAAAAAGTGTGGTGCTGAATTTGTTTATAACAGAAATATCTTCGATAGTTTCTTCCCTGTGTGTTCAACTAGAAAAGTTGTTTATATTATTTATTGGTTTAAAAAATGCATCCTTAGGCCCTAGTCATTAGCCCAGCCTGTCAAGAGAATTAGTGGAGTCCAGGAGAGGTTTAGTTTTGCTTTTCTGAGTTGCCAAAGCCTTAGAGTTGGGATTTACCTCTCATCCTTGTGGAAATGATGCACTCTTAATTTGGGGGCAACTGAATAACATTTTGTGTTCATCCAGGAGTCCAAAGGCAGGGAGCTGGGTCACGTATTCAGAACCTAGAGGTTGGAGTTGGGGAGGTAAAATTAATGTGGAAGGGGAATGGGATCTAGGCTCACAAGGGAGGAGGAAACAATTTTCTTGAACCATATGTGTTTGAGTCCATTTGGGGCATAGTTTATGGGGCAGACAGACAGGTAAACAATGTATAATTGGTTGAATAAATAAATGATTAAACATTTGAAATAATGCTTTGTATTTAAAGACCAGGCAGAATATTTGAGTGTCAGAATTGAAGGTCAGTGTTACCTAGGATTTATTTTATAGGGCATGGAATATGTATTTCCAAGAGTCTCCACAAGGCATAGTTCTCTTTCTTTCCTTTTTCTTTCCCTTCCTCTATCTTTCTTCCTCCTTCCCTCCTTCTGTTCCTTCCAGATAGGGTCTCACTATGTTGCCCAGGTTGACCTTGAACTTCTGGACTAGATGGTGATCCTCCCATCTCAGCCTATCAGCCAGGGCTTACAGGCGCATGCCACTCTGTGCAGCACATTTTTATTTCTTGCTCCTCTTCTACCACTTCTATCTGTACATAGTCAAAACTTGATCTTCTGTTCTATCAACAAATTCCAAGTTCAGTTAGTTATAGCTTCTTTCTAAGGTAATCAGTACATAATTTTGAATCAGTCATAGTTTGACCAAAGATGCAGAGTCCCTGTGAATGACGGAGGATAAGGGCTAGAGGGGTCCTACCTTTGCATTTGTGGGAGCTGGGGAGGGGGGTGTCCGTGCCTATCCTTGCCCCTGTGGTGTATACTGTTCAGTCTCAAGTCCTGGTGTGTTAGCCAGGTGGGCAGTTGGGATGGCAGCTGGATGTGGATAAGAAAAAGGACAACCAAGACATGCAAAGACAAACTGGCACCCACAAGGACTAACTGTACCTGGTGCTTTTCTCTCTCATCAGCTCTAATCTCAATTCTGGGATGACCTGCTGGAGAAGCTGGCACCCTTGTGAGGAGCTGCCCTTGCACCTGGCCCAGAACTCAGAGGAATTGGTGGAGGAGCTGGGAGAGCTGTGGGTCTGGGCACACACTTCGGCCAGCAGGTCGGTGATGGCTCTCACCAGCTGCCATGGCACTTGCTGCCTTGCATCTACCTCAGGTCATAGAAAATTTGGCTCCTGCTTCGTGCACACTTCCAAGTCTGATGCAACCTTTCTTGTGGCCAGCCCTAACCTAGAACTATGCAGGAAGGGAATTCTTGGAAACACAGTTCCTGTTTAGCTCAGTCATCAAGGTACAAGCCACCACCGCCTCCTTTGTTATCCTTTGGCTTTCACATACACTTCCTTTAACTGTGTTTAACTTCCAGATAAAGACGAGAGCAATGTTGCGCTTTTGCCTGACATGACACAACTCTTCTTGTGCCTTGTACTACCCAGAACATGTTACCTTCTCCCGCAAAGAGGTTTTGCGCCTCTTGTCTTTTTGGTGATGTTAATACTCCTGTAGCCACATCAATACTCTTCACATTCCTTCTTTGCTATTCTGTAACTTAAATGCTCAGGTACCGGCTAATTATCATTAACATACCTTCTGTTAGATGGTAGGGGAATGAGAAAGAGCAATTTCCTTCTTTAGATAATCAAGCATTTTTGATCAAACATAGGCTAAGTAAAACTTTTATCTTGAATGAGGGATTATGTGTGCTCTAAACTGATGACTTATTTCCTGAACTCAGGTTGGCTGTTTCATCTTTGTTTCATGTTGTCAAATTTATCCTGAGACTAGTAGGGCTCCCGAGCCAAGCCTAACTGTGATTCTGCAATTTAGCCTGTTCCGTCTGATGAACTGGTATGTGGCTACCCTACCCCCACCCTCCAGGTACCTATTACCTGGGAGAGCTGAAATCTGCTGAAGAAGCTTTGAATACAGGCTAGGGGGAGGATGGAGGTCAAGAGGTAAAGATGAAGGGCAAGGTCTGACTATAAACCTTAGTCAGAATGTGTAGGAGGTGCATGATTTGGGACATGAACTCTACTTTGGAGCCCAAGTGGAAAGTGTGACCCGGAGCTGGAGAAGGGACAGCGTCCCCCTCGTTTGCCTCCCCTGTGCAAACAATGCACATCATAGCTCTTTTCGGCACAGACAGAAGGTGTCTCGGCTTTGGGGAACCTGGTGCCAGCATCACAGGTAGTAGGGCACAGACTTGGGCAGAGCCATGACATGGACGTGGCACCAAGCCTCCTTGGGTACCTACAGGAAGCAACAGCATCAAGGAGGCTGAAGTGAGATTTCTTTGTGGGATTCCTCCTAGGGACTCAAAAATGAGGTTGGGTAGGAATGATGGAGGAAGTAAGGACGGGCGAGGAGGGAAGTGATGTGGTTTGGGTATTTGTCCCCTCCAAATCTCAAGTTGAAATTTGATCTCCAATGTTGGAGGTGCCAGCATCTGCCTCTGGTGAGGGCTTTAGGGAACTTCCAATCAAGGTAGAAAGTGAAGGGGGAACAGGTGTGTTCCTGATGAGAGAAGGAAGAAAAGAGTGAGGATGGGGGCCTTTCAAACAGCAGCCCTCACATGACCCAGCAGAGTGAGGGCTCACTCGTTACCACATGGAGGGCACCACGCTGTTCATGAGGGATCTGCTCCCATGACCACCCTCCTCCCAGCAGGCCTCACCTCCAAACTGTACAACCTGCAGAACCAGAGCCAAATAAGCTTCTTTTTGTTCTAAACGACCAGCCTCAGGCATCTCCTCTAGTAGCACAGACTGATAGAGGATGTGAGGAAGCACCAGCAGCTTTGTGGTGATAGAACGGTTTTGTATTTCGATTTTGGTGGGGGTTACACAAATCTACCCGTGTGATAATGTGGCACAGACACAAACAATGTCCATGTCCACCATTTCTATTTCCAGTGCATGGAAAACCAGTGAAATCTGAGGGTTTCGCCAATGCCAATGTCCTGGTTTCGTTCCTAGTGTTAGCACTGAGAAAAACAACTACAAGTACACAGGACCCTGCTGAACTATTTTTGCAACTTACTATAAATTTATGAATATTTAAAATAGTGTATTAATAAACAAATCAAGGCTATGAAAGACCGTTGAGGTAGAAACTTTAGGTGTGGCGGGGCATGGTGGCTTACTCCTTTAATCCTTGCACTCCAGGAAGCCAAGGCAAGTGGGTTGCCTGAGCCAGAGCAAGACTCGCCCCCACTGACGCTAAAAGTAGCTGGGTGTTGTGGCAGGTGCCTATAGTCCCAGCTACTCAGGAGACTGAGGCAAAAGAGTTGCTTGAACACAAGAGTCTGAGGTTGCTGTGAGCTATGACACCACAGTGCTCTACCCAGGGAGAGAAAGTGAGACTGTCTATTAAAAAAAAAAAAAGGAAAGAAACTTTAGGCATCATTAATTTTTAAAGCTTGCCAGATGAGTGTCATAAACCAGGACTGAGGATCATCTTTTACTGGACACTCTTAGGGTCAGATCTTTAGATTTTAGGAAGGGAATCTGAAGCATAAACCATATTATATCCAACATATCTAGGTGGCTCCTGGGCAGCACTCTGTCATCAAACATATTAACATTTCTTCAGCAAAATATACGAATGGTGTTATTCACACAAGTGAGACAAATGAATACAACAACAATAAAAGCTGGTGGAGACTCCGGAGACAATTTCCAGTTCTTTCCTTTGTACTGGGGAGGCAGAGGAAGCTGTGCTGGTATCACTTGGGCTCAGTTATTAACTGGTCTTATTTGACCTAAAAGATGCCATGAGACAAAAGGAAATGAGGGAAGTAACTAGAGAAGCACATACAAATTTATGTAGAAAGATTATCTGCCCACATTAAAATCAAAACACTTAGAAGCGATCTAAATATCCAACTATATGAAAATAAGTAAATAAATGCTATTATAGATTTATTGTGGAATATAATAAAAGTGTAAAAATTGCATTGTAAAGGACTAGTGGTATGAAAAATTCTCGTTATGAAATAGTCTGTGAAAATGGATTTAAATATGTATTCAGTATGCTTTTATTTTGGTAAGTGTTTTATTTTATTGTGTTGCCCAGGCTGGAGTGCAGTGGGTAGTCTTAGGAGTGATCATAGCTCACTGCAGCCTCAAACTTATGGGCTCAAGTGATCCTCCCTCCGGAGCCTCCCTAGCAGCTGGGACTACAGGTGTGTGCCACCTTGCCTGGCTAAAGTAATTGTGAAAAAGACTAGATATTAATGAATGAATAGTAAGCATCTCTAGATGGTGAAGTACAAATAATTTATATTTCCTCTTTTATACTTTTAAGTATTCTAGAACAAACAGGTTGACTTTTATCATTAGAAATAAATAAATGTTATCCATTTAAACATGTTCCAAGAAATGGTAGCATATCACAATATGCAGAGAGCTAAATTATAGTTGGTGATTTTATTAAGTTATGCCTTGGCTCGGTGTCTGTGGCTTAAGTGGCTAAGGTGCCAGCCACATACACCTAAGGTGGTGGGTTTGAATCCAGCCTGGGCCTGCCAAACAATGATGGCTGCAACCAAAAAAAATAGCCAGGTGTTGTAGCAGGTGCCTGTGGGCCCAGCTACTTGGGAGGCGGAGGCAGGAGACTCGCTTGAGCCCAGGAATTGGAGGTTGCTGTGAGCTATGATGCCACAGCACTCTACCCAGGGGTACAGCTTGAGGTTCTGTCTCAAAAAAATAAAAAATTATTAAGTTATGCCTTGAAGCCATGGAAATAATTAATTAATAAGTATAAAAGTTTTGAGAAACACTTCTTCATAATATAAATTTATATTGAAATGCTAGCAATAGAGAAAATAATCTATCAGGATTTATTTGTTCTTCCAAAATCCATATGCTTTTCTTGTGATAAATTTAATCCATGTTGCACAGTATGATTTACTTTGAAGTTCATATTCTGTGTTTCCAGAATTTACAGAAATTAGTCTGTGATTTTTAAGACATGGAAAAACAATAATGGTAATGTGAGAGCCAGACTAGCTCCATTTTGTTGTTTGCAGCACAAGCTACAGTACAAGCCCCATTCCTAGGTGTTTACCATATAGCCTTCCCGCCAGTGAAACCTACAGGACCACTCCCTGCTGCCTTCCCCCACCCCAGGTTGCACAGCCACTGTGCTGTAAACTGAGTCACCTTAGGCAAATAGCTGCTATAATAAACAGTAAGTTTCTATTACCTTGAAAT
>CAUYTI010102764.1:0-54847 GCA_963575145.1 Galago senegalensis
GTTCTGCCGGTATCACTCTTCTCTCTCAGCTGGGCTCCCAGTTTTCGACTTTGTTGGATGTTTCTCCAGAGTTTATCCTTTCTTCTGAACAGGAGCTTCTGTTGGAGACTGGTGCCTGTCGGCCATCTTGACCGCTCCCCCCCTTCTTTTTTTTTTTAAATTTCAGATTAATGTGAGGGTACAAACAAGCAGGTGACAATGTTTGCATTTGTTAGGCAGAGTCCCTGTTGTAGTTGGGTCCGGCATCCACGAGATGTGCCATCTACCCTGACGCTGTGCCCATTAAGTGAGAGGTCACCAAGCCCCTCCCACCTGCTTTCTCTCCCCTCCTCCCACTTGAATTTAGTTTTTCTCTTATGTGGGTGTGTATTAGATCGTCTGCTGGCTTCATATTAGTATTAGTACATTGGATATTTGCTTTTCCATTCTTGTGATACTTTACTAAGAAGAATATGTTTCGACTCCACCCAGGTTAATACGAAAGGTGTAAATTCTCCATCCTTTTGTGGCTGAATAGTATTCCACGGTATATATATACCACAGCTTGGTAATCCACTCCTGGGTTGGGGGGCGTTTAGGTAAGTTCTTCAGTATGATTCATCAGCTGTCTCCAATTTGTTTACCTTCCCCTGCTACTATACATTCGAGTTATAGTTGTCCTTAGAATTTACAGCAGAGAATACTTTCTCTTGCTTATGGTCTTAATATGTGCTGTTCTTCCTACCTCAAAGATCTGCCTCAGTTTTGACTTCTCCTGACTCTGAGCCTTTCTTACCCCTTAATCCTTCAGGTCTTAGTTCAGGTAGCTGATTCCACTCTTCAAAACTTGCATTTCTCCATCTAAATAGTCAATAAGCATTTTTATTACCCAAAGCATCCCCTATATCCATATTTAATCTCTCCCTAAAATTGTGTAGGATGGCTACTTGGGGGATAGCTTGAACAAGTCCACATTTTATTTTCTTTACAATAGAAGGGAAAAAAATCACGCCTTCCCAGCTAACAGAAGATGCTGGGAGTGTCCAGCCCATCACTAGCTGGCACAGCTTCAGGGTACGTTGATATGTGTCAATACAAACCACATTTCATTCCTCCAGGCAAGCCTTGTATACTGTAATGAAAGCAAACAAAATGCCGTGCCAAACGTACCTGAATAAAAATGGTGCCCAGCAAAATAAAACCAATAAACAGTTACACATTGCTATCTAGCAATTGAAGAGCTGCCTGAGTAAGGTGTGTTGATAAGAAAGGGTGGAGAGGGAGGCTCTGTTCACTGTGGCTGCTGAACGATGATAAAATGGAAGGAGAGGGAGCTGCTAAAAGAATGAAGACACAGTAAATGCCTCGGCTTCATCCATATCCAACTTTGAGGAGCTGGCGGACAGTCTTCTTAGCATCTGTGATTCAAGAAGTAGATGTGCGTAAGTCAATATCCAACCTCATACTAGTAAACCCAGAAATGCGAATAATAATAAGAAAATCTAAATGCACGCTCTCCATTTTGTGCTTACGGTTCTAAAGCTTACACTTACAAAGCCGATAATAACATAACATTGAACTTACAATTGCCTTTTTAAACATAGCACCTCTCTCTGCCTGTGTTGTAATGACGCTCACCCCCAGCCCCAGCCATTTCCTCTGGATGATCTACAATTTCTTTTAAAGCCCTGGCATTGTGCACTTGGCCATTTTTCTTCCTTCACCAGCTTCGTAGGAGATGTTTTCACTTAATAATATTGAGAAGGTGGTAGCAATAACTTCACAGCGTGTTTAAAAAACATGAGCACTAAATGAGATCCTTCTGAGAGAATATTGGAGGCCCTAGTGCTGTGCCATCAGCCTTCTCTTGCCGGGATTTACATATAACTTGGCCGTTTTCACTACGGAACACATACAGGTTTTGCTTGTTGTTTTACACTGAATGGTGAAATTCACATAAACATTTTGCAAGTTGTCATAGCAAACATTTGGATAACGAGCGTAGGACAATTTAGTGAGGGACAGCTCTATTTGTTTCATTGTCTGTCCAGCCCCTGGGGCTCTAAGATGTTCTTAATGAAGTCTAAGACTTTGGTGCCATAAAGATTCATGTTTTCTGATAAGAATTCAGAGCCACCGCAACCCTCTTTTATATTCTCTCTCATACATGCGTCTCACGGCTGGAATATGGGCTTTCTTGTCAGCAAATCCCTGGTTTCCCTATGGCTAAGGGGCAGGTAAGGAGATGTTATAAAGGTAGGAGAGGTGGACGCTGTTCTGTAGGAGCACACCGTGGACCAGCACGGTGTGTGCACTCAGTTGCAGCAGTGACTACTGCATGGCATGAGCATCAGGAGACTGTCAGCGTCCGTGCCAGAGACGTGGCTCTGTGGACTCAGAGCAATAGCAGCAAATTAGATTTAGCATCTTGATGTAATGGTAGTAGCTTCCTGTAATGCTTGAATTCTGGGTAAAAATAACCCTCTCCTTAAAAAAAAAAAATCTTCCAGGCTTTTCAACAAGTCTGTTTTCTAACTCTCCATACTAAGATTATCTTGCCTGGTATACCTAGAGTCATATCCATTTTCGCAGCCAAAACTGACTCACGCAATCATTCCGGGCTGGGTTTTCAGGATCTCAGACACAAAATAGTGCTCAATGAATTTAAATACAATGGTTTAAAGTTTGTACGTTATCAAATGTACCCACATTGTTCCCTGTACTCCCTGTCTTTGAAGCTATCCCCTCATTTAACTAGTTTTCTACTGTGAGATATTTTGGTTATTTCCAATTTACACCTATTATAAATGGCTACAACCAATAGTAGAGTTCCCCCCCAAAATAATAATTCAATACAGGAGGGAAATATTCCACAGCTGTTGAGTATTCTAGCAAAGACTTACACTTAAGTCTTATGGAAATCCCGTCCTCTTTCAAATATCCCTCACTGATATTCAGATGTGATGCACTGATAAGACTCTCTGATTTCACCGATGCTCTATTCTTGACGTCAAGACAAATGACAGTTTGCTAGCACCCTATGGAGGAAGTGCCAGTCTCAGAAATGATGTGGAGTACAAAAGGATTCGCATTTCTGTAATGCATTAAAGTGCAGTGATATCTGTGCAAAGATTCATTTTGCTTTAATTCTTCTAACCACCTAAATGTAGAAAATGGTTTACATATAAGTGTATTTTATAACCTTGAAAACAGTACTCTTCTTTTATGTTGGGTAATATATTTTGGGTGGTCAGCAATGTAATCTTACCCTGACTAAGTCAGGAAGTGAAAAAGTCAAGTATGGAGATTTTGGAGACAGCATATGTATTTAGTTTAACTGGTTCAAATTGTTGTGGTATAAGGATAGAATGAAAATACATGCATATGTGCAAATATGCACAATAAATAGATTAAATTCTATTTTATTTTTATGCCAACCAACATATAACAACTGGAAACTTCATATTGATGTTAAGGTGCCAGGACTAGACTCGCAGGCAGAGCCCTCCCTGTGCTTAGAGAAAGCTGTTCAGGTGGAAAGACAGGGCCATGCCCGTTAGGGTTAGGGGTAACTGACAGGCATTTTAAGGAAGTGGGAGTTTCTCTGTCAAACTGGA
Organism: Galago senegalensis; assembly: GCA_963575145.1. Classification (NCBI taxonomy): domain Eukaryota; kingdom Metazoa; phylum Chordata; class Mammalia; order Primates; family Galagidae; genus Galago; species Galago senegalensis. The sequence goes on from CAUYTI010102764.1 coordinate 3,597, forward strand.
CTATCACAGTTAAGAGCGGACTATAAGGTTTCATTACATAAACTCAACCTGCAATTCAATTAAGCTGAACAAATGCACACACTGTGAGTCCACAGATCAGTCCGAGTGGGAATTGGACACCCCGAAGATGTTAGATAGAGGGGCCTGTGCCGGCTCACTACTCACTGGCTGTGCTCATTCTGACCTGAATTCATTTTATCCCCCAGATCCTATCACTCAATTCTTCTTTATATTTGCATTTTCTTTTTAAACCTTTCATCTTGGGGTTTGCTTCTGATCTCTTCAGCTACTGACTTTTGGCTCCCACTTAGAGCTGGCCTATATTGGCCTTGGTGTAAGGACCGTCAGTATCTAATTGTGGCCCCTTTCCATCTGGCCTGCCTCATCTATCAATATTGAGGGAGGTGTGAAATATATATACATATATATATATATATTTTTTTTTTAGATAGGTGGATTTTTTTAGATAGGTGGAGGGAAAGATGGAGAATATAAACTGTTCAAACTTACACAGGACCTTAGGAGTAATAGATTAAAGAACACAATAGTATAAACTGTATGAAATCATTCATTCTTTTAGCTCTGAATAAAAGACATCACCAAGAATATAAATGTCTTAACACAATAACTTAGAAAATGACAGGAAGGCTATGTTAACCAGTTTGATGAAAATATTTTAGATTGTATATAGAAACAGCACTGTACCCCATGACTGCATTAATGTGCACAGCTATGATTTAATTTAAAAAAAAGAAAGAAAGAAAACGAGTATGGGAATGCTGCGTCTTTCGGGGGAGGGAGCGATGGGGTTCTCCCTTCCCCTGATGATCGCCTTTCCCCTTCCCTTACCAACTCAGAACTGAGCTCTGGCTCTCACACAAGATTAATAACACCCTTTCTTGGTACTGACGGTTTCCAGCATGCGCAATTACTCTCCAAGGAAAGGAAAGGCCGGAAGGCTTGTGAGAAAAGGCTTAAATTTCTAGCCTTCCCATTTCGGTAGCCACAATTCTACTTTGCAGGGTTTGTGAGCAGAGATAATGAAAGAGACCACTTCCCCAAATATCCAAACTTCAACTACTTTGACAAAAAGAACATTCCTCTTTGCAGTTCAGCTGCAGAATAGTCTGGGAAAGGCTAAGCCTTACTCAGTCACCTCTGAAATCATAGTTAACCCAAACTCAATAAAAAATGGTGCCTGAAGGAAGAGGACAAAAGTCATAAGAGAAAGGGAAGGTTATAGGATAAAAGAAAAATCCAGGAGGTCTGAGTCTTCCATAGACATTGATGAAAGGGTGGACCCATGCATGAGGTAAGTGGTTGGAGTCAGACTAATCAGGAGAATAAAAGCTGGTAGGGAGGACATGTACCACACAGTTAGTCAACAAACATGTGTCTGCACACCATACCATGGGGACTCTGCCAGGCACAGACTGTCACCCATAGATTAGTCGAAGTAACCTTCTAAAAAATGTGTAAATAAGATCAGCTGTCCCCTCCCATGGGTTGCGGTTGGAATAAATCCCAAGTCCTTGCCCTTATCTGCAAGACCCTCCAGGATTTAGTCGACTTACCTGCTTAGCTTCATGTCCTGCTCATTCTCATTCACCACACTCCTGCTGGACTGTCTTTGGTCCAACTTAGGAAAAAGAGTCAGAGGCAAAATTCTGCCTGGTGAAGCCTTATTCCAGTGTGCTGTCTTAGAGAAGCTGGAGGAAGAAGGAGGTGGGAGTGCCACGGGGCAAGTGCCATTCTGGGCACCGTGTATGGGGGACGGAAGCCTGTGGTGGAGTTTGCAGAAGAAGGAAGGGCAAACAGTTTCCCTGCTGACTCCCTCTTGTCCCGTGTCTCAGATAGGTCTTCCCTGTAGGGTGTTGACTCTTGTTCACTTCTGAATTGTGTACCCCAGATCCCCTCCCTATAGTCAGTGAGGAAACTGAGTCTTCACTGACTCAAAGGTGACCTCACTTTGGGATGCCCAACATCTGGTGGTGTAAAGACAAGAGGTGTGCTGACACACGTCCACAACCGCAGAGCTTCTGACTGGGGACCACAGGGGCTGGGATGTAAGGTGAGTGGTTCAGGTCCAGGGACACAGGGGGCCGAGCAGATCTAGCCAATACACAGCCTGGGCCCCAAGCTCTGGTTGTCTGTTCCTGACACAGGCCTCACTTGTTCTCAGCATAAGACTTCCGCACTGCATCTCACCTGGGGCTCTAGCTATGTCCTCTGCCTAGTCCTTTCCTCCAGGTCTTCTCAACTTCAGGTCTTTGTTCAAATATCACTTCCCTGGAAAAACTCTTCTTGAGCACCTGCAGCAGGTTCTTATCCCTTGGCCCTTCTTTATTCCATTCCCGTTTTGTTGTTTTCATAATTTTTTTTTATTAAATCATAGCTGTGTACATTGATGTAGTCACGGGGTACAGGGTGCTGGTTTTGTATACAATTTGAAATATTTTCATCAAACTGGTTGACATAGCCTTTAGGGAATTTTCTTAGTGTGTGAAGACACTTATATTCCACATTTAGTAAGTTTCACATGTTGTTTTCATCAAATTTGTCATTCTCAAAATCATTTTCTGTTTGTTAAATTACTTGCATAATTAATGTCTCCCATCCTCCTGCCTGAATGAGAAGCTCCATGAGGCAAGGAACTTATCATTCTGTTTACTGTCACATTCCCAGTCTTGAGTTCGCCTAAAATATGTGCTCAGTATCTTTTTTATTGTGTGAAGGAAGAATATAGGGAGAAAGTGAATCAACAGATGTGGTCTCCATGGAGAAAGAGTTCTAGTTGCACTGGGGAGACCGGTGACTCCACCACTATGTTCAATCTCCACACAGTGTGGCAAATGCTCTGTGTGAAATAAATTCAGGGTGACAGTAATGACCGCAGAGGCACCATTTCAGACTGTGTAGAGGGGTCTGCTGCTGAGTGGCTGCAGCTTGATCAAGACCCAGCAGGACTCAGCTGATTAGATGAGGCAAAGAAACTTACCCTATTCATGCAACCATAGGACTTAAGGATCAAGAACTCACGTTCGACCTGTGTTTGAATCCTGCGGCACCATCACTAGCTGTGGGACCTCAGATTAAATACACGAGCACTCTGGGACATGTCTCCCTATCTCCAAAGAGAGGCAATATTTGCAGTCATTATAGGCTTTACATAAAGAATAGATAAGAAAATCAGTGCACAGTTCTCAGCTCAGGACCTGACCCAATTGTAGGGACTCGGTATGTGTTCATTACATTATGGGGACTAGCAATTATTCATTTGTAGATTACCTAATAATCTCCAAATACTGAAATACCTGGGTGTGTGGTGGTCACGCATACGGCTATCATAAGCAGATAATAAACAAGCAAAACAGGTAATTGAAAAGTCTTTTGAAAATGTGAGCCGCTGTGCAGCAGAGAAGCAGGGATGCTGAGTACCCAGGGGAACAGTTGACTGTCCCTCACTGAACAGGTGACATTTAGGCTGAGATCTGAGGAATGAGCAGGAACTGGTAACACAAAACGCCAGTGTCCAGCTCTCCAGGACCAAGGAGCGAAAGCACAAAGGCTGTGCATCTGCGGGGCAGGAGCATCCGAGGCTCGGAGAGATGGATCGATGTCTGGAGGGCAGAGATAAGGGTGGGGCGGCCCAAGAGGAGGCTGCAGAGCTGAGCAGAGACACATCCCGCTGGGCCTGGAAGGCCATCGAAAAGGATTTGGATTTACTTCAAAGCACAATAGAAGTTCATCAGACGGCTTCAAGTGAGTGAAGGAGAAGATTCAGTCACAGTTTTGAAAGACCCCTCTGGCCCCTATTGGAGAACGGATTGGACAAGGCCAAGAGTGGGAGCAAGGGGCCAGGTAGTGGGCAGCGGAAAGCAGTCCAGGGGGCTATAGGCTGTCACCACCAAATGTTTGTCATTCAGGCTGCATCTTTGGAACCCCTGGAGCTGTGCATCTCCTTTCTGGTGGCTGGTCCCTGCAGGGCAAGGGGACCAGAGCTGGATGACGGTGCCCCAGAACCCCAGGGAGGTCCACAGGACGGAGCTAAGAGAGGCTTCCGTGGAGCATTCACAGACGCTGACGGAGATGGCTGTCCTGATTTTAGTCATGAATTGCTAAGTGTTAATGCCCTGGACTCATGGTGCCCAACTGCTTTGGTTTTCAAAGTGATTAATCTGTTTAATTATTCAGTGGCACTTGTTAGATTTTATTTCAGCCCTCTGTGCCATCCTCCCCCATAAAACTTCACCTGGGTCCTATGACAGGGAAGACCTGGTTGAAAATCATAAGCTCTATATCAAATTGCAATACTACCTCAGAGAGAAGCTAATGGCCGACAGTGTCACGACTGCCAAACCTCAGCTGGAACACATGGAAAGCAAGTTACCGTCCATGACCCGACACAGGGCATCCATATGTACACTGCATGTACGTGTGTGTGCATCCTTGCCAATTGTCGGAATCTTTTAACTGTTCAAACATCATTATGCAAAGATTAAGTTCAAATAAAGCCACCATCATTATTGTCATTGTCCTCATCGTCCTATCACAGCAACAAAAACATAAATAATTAACCTTCACTGAGTTTCCATCACATGCCCTGGATGACACTAGGTGTCCCTCCTATGAATCTCATTTAACCTTCAGAAAAACATTGTAAAGTGGACCCTGCTGGCTCCTGTTTTGGAAATGAGGAGACCAAGGCTCAGTGAGGCTATGGCATTTCTGCAGCATTGCCTGACTCCAAATCAGAGTTGGTGGCCAGATTCGGGTGATTACCACTCCAGAGTCTGAGCAGCACCTGATATACAGCTGGTTTCAATTGCACCCCATTCCAGGTGTAAAGGACAACATGACAGACAGTTTGTGTGTAGTCGGGTGGGGAGTGGGATAGGGCAGGAGACCTCATTTTGGTGAACAGCTCCAAATGAAACTGTCAGTCTGATCCTCATCTTCCTCCAGGGTATAAAAATGGGCCTGAAGGAGATCTCTGGTGTGCCATTGCTGTGTCAGACTGGAACGTTTTGGGTCTGTCATCCCTAACACTTTGGGGAAATGTGCTTGACGGCACTTTCTTCATTAGTTTAGCAGAAGCTGACATCACATTCTTGACTTAAACCCTAGGAAACCAAATGCACGCCCCAGCTATTCATGAGCTGGGGAATGGCCGTAGGTCTGTGGCTGGTCTCTGGACAGGAATGCTCAGGGTAGCTCACATGAAAATGTGGAAAATAATGAAAATTACTCACTGGATCTTTATGGCTCAAAGACTTTGAGTAGTATCAGGTTACTATGTTCAGATTAAATCTGGGACAGATGATTTCTAAAACCAGTCTTTGTTTTCTTTTTTTTTTAATGATTATTTTTTCAAAATTAACATGAGAAAGGTGATTACTCAGAAACAGGGACGTCTACTTCCTGTCCTGGCTGTTCACCTTTGATGATCTAAGCTGAGAATTACCAGTGATAGCTTTTTCAGATCACTCTGTCATCAGCCCCCGGTCTTCATCTTCGAACTGTCCACATCTGTTTTCACATCATTTTCAACTCTGTAATAGTTCTTCTAATGCCCCATGCTCTTCATTTGCCTGCCTCCTTCCTCCCTGAAAGACTTTTCTCACCTTCTGTTCCCAGCTACACCTATTCCCACACATACCTCCAAATGTGGGTTTCTCATTTTAAGACTTTGTCTTGAAGAGTCTCTCTTTGTTCTTCTAAATATCCACTAATCTTCTCCTCTGTTCTTTCGTTCACCAGACATGCGTCAGGGCAGGCTTTGTGTTAGGTGGAAGGGAGAGATTATTATGCTGAGAAGGATCAATATGCAGGGTGCGCTGGCAAATGTTTGCAGAATTCAGTGGTGAAAAGCTCCCTCCATGTCCAATTTCAAGCTACCCATTGACCTCAGCTAACAGGAGACTGCGTAGAGGGGTGCACAATTGCCTTTTGGTAGCTGGAACAAGCGGACTGTAATCTCTCATTCCTATCACACATGTCCCAATAACTCCGCTTAAAAGCAAATTTATGTCGATATTAATAATGTATACGTATGAAGATCATAGTTCGCTGAAACCACTATGTTTCAAATGATGTGTTTCACGGGTGGGTAACAATAATATGCTGGCCACGTGTGACCACTGTAGGGATGAGGGGAAACTTGCTTTTTTCCCTGAAAGTTCACCAAATGGTCAACTCACAATTAAGGCAGATTAATAAGAGAAATGTTCATTTACAAAAACCACGCCCGTAGGGAGAATCAGAAGAACGGTTACCCAAAGTCTTTTATTTACTTTTTTAATTTTTATTTTTTTAATTAAATCATAGCTGTGTACATTAATGCAATCATGGGGTACAGTGTGCTGGTTTTATATACAATTTGAAATGTTTCCATCAAACTGGTTACCACAGCCTTCACCGCATTGTCTTAGTTATTGTGTTAAGACATTTCTATTCTACACTTAGTAAATTCACATGACCGGCCTTTAATTCAAAGTATTCCTTATATCAAATAGTCATATTTTGGAGTGAAATTTCCTTAGCTCCTTCACTACAGTGGAGGCTCATTTCTGGTTAACGTCTGACTATTTCTCACCTGGACGTTGGGGACGTGAGGAGACATGAGTGAGCCACCTTGGAGAGTAACGATCTCGTCTGAGACCATCTCTTCCCTCCTCTGACAGGGGCTAAGATGTGGTGTAGTTCAGAGCGCTTGGTGTTGGTATCTGCTGCTTCACCAAGGCCTCTCCTGGGAGCACACAGAGCCCTACTAGCGCTGTTGCACAGATGTAACTCAGCATCTGTTGTTCTGTCTGTATTCATCATTGTTGTTATAGAGACCTGTGCAAAGCAGAGAGGTTTGGACGATAGCAATCTCGTAAAGCTAATTGATTAGGGATAGAAAGGGGTTGCAGAGAAGTAGGGAGAAAGTCTGGCCTCCTAGATAAGAAAGTTGAAAAGGGCCCTGAAACAAACGATAAGCCCCAGGACCATGTGACTCAGGTGACTGAGCATGTCCTGTCCCCCTCCAGAGGCAGCTTCCAGTTTGTAAGACAAAGTGGAGGAAGGGTCACAGTTCCAGAGCAGTGTGCACAGCAAAGGTCACAGACATCACAAGAGTACCAGTTACCTCCATAAAATGCCTGTGAAAGGACAGGTTATGATTACTGTTAACTTGTTAAGAAAATGAACACGTGGTCACAAAGGTATCCTGGGACCAACAGGAAACAGATCAGAGTGCCTGGGGACCTCAGAGAGTGGGTGGAAAACTCTTATAGATAATCACAGAGGGGACTGAGACGAGACACTCATGCCGTGTGCTGCCTTCGGGTGCGGTCTCCTCTCACTTGAGAGGGAGGCCCTTTTCCAATCTCTCTGAAAAGTCTATGCTTATCTGCGCTTGGAATAAACTGCTTCTGTTCCACTGTACTGGAGTCTCGGAGGCTTTATGTTTGCCCTCCCCATACCCTGCCTTCACTGTAATTCAGCCAAAGCTGCTACTTCTCTTGAGCGACTGGACCAGGTCTACCAAACAGCTCAAGGGCCTTACAGACCCCTGTCACTAATCTCCTCCAAAAGTGTCTTTTCCTGGATAATGAGGGTGACACTGAAGTCCTTTCCTGTCATAGGCAGATGTGAAGTGACCACCCAGGCAGAATGCTGCTGTTGAAGTTTTTACTTTATTATTTAGGAGATACGGTCCCTGTTTCCTTTTTTCCTAGTGAAACCCCTCCGTGGGCCCAGAAGCTGAAGTTAAAAGACATTCATCTGTTAGCATGATGGGAATATTCATGTCAACCATCGTTTCTATAATCCTGAAATAACATGGCCTCTACCTTTTTGTTCCCATGATCTCGTATCACATTGGTTAAAAACCCTTTCTGGTCCTAGGTAGGACCTCATCTGACACATTCTTGTTCTCCTCCAACGTCAGAAGATTTCTAACACTTTTGTGGTTGTGGCACTCAGTACAAGCCGTCAACTTGCTTGGGATTGTGTAAAAGGAAAATACGTATAAACAGCAGCAGTTACGGCTTCTAGGAAGGCTTTTCCAAGTGATCGGAAGAAGAAGAACTGTCAGGAATATGAATTATCTGCCTGCCAATGTGATATGAGGATGAGGTGCCTCTCGTTCCATGACAAGAGGTGAGTGACAATGCTGAGGACAGTCTTTGGCCTGCAAACCCACTTGATCACTGGTTATAGGAAGAAACAGCCTGTTCAGTTTGAAAAACTGACAGTTATTTTAGAATACACAAAGTTTATGGGAAGAGGGGGCCTAGCTGATCAGTACTGTGGATGCTGTGGATTTACAAGGAGGTCCTGCAAACAATGGAAAAATTATTCTTCTGGCAGATGGAGGTTGTGAATGGCTACATCCCTTACTCATTAGATAAGGAGGAGAGGGGATAACAGACACATCTTTCCTACGGGAAAAATCTCAACATTTAGCTTGTGAGCAATGTGAGGAACAGAAACTCAAGAAAGAGGGAAACACCATCATCTTCTGACACTGAGGAAAGGCTACGTGGGAAGATGCTTTTTATAATGCAAAATGAAAATATCAAAAAGGATTGCATGGTTTGCAGCAGAAGAAATGAGAAATGAGGAAGGGGAGAAACCATCTTCTACTCTGAGACGTGCAAGAGGAAGCCTGAACTGCATCCTGGAGATGGCTTCAAGAAGTATCACACCCCCCAAAATTATAAACAGAAATAAAAACCCTGTAATTATTTTATGTAACCTAAAATAGATAACAAAATCATGAGGTGAGTTCATATTCATGTTTTCCTATTTTGAAACCGTTGGATAATTACAAGTAATCCACCAACCTCTTTCTCCCCCCAAACAAATAAGAGCTGGAAAGTGTGCAGGTGGCAGAAACATTGGATTGGAAATTAATCTTCAGAAATGCTGCCTTTGAAAGTTCCAGAACTGTCTGGGAGACAATTCTCCTCCATACACTGATGGGATGATTTTCATCTCCAGGCAAATACAAATTTTTGTTCATTATGGACGTAAGAGAAACGGAATCAGAAAACTGTACACGGCCAGATTGAAAAATCTGAGTTCACAGCCCGTCATTTCCCTTTCCCATTTATGGGTTTACCAAATACACACATCTGATTTTCAGCCTGGCGGGCCATTGTCCTAGGAAGTCAACTGCCTCCAGGAACACTTAACACTTACAGAGCTCACACACTTATTTGTCTCATTTTGTCACCATGTCAGGGCGGAAACCGTGATTACTACTGCGTCCTCTACCTCAGTCCACAAACCAGTCTCTCCTTTCCACAGCCACTGTCCATCCTGGAGAGAGGCCCGTGATTCCTGTCTCAAGCTTGGTTCCCGCAATTCCAGTAACATCTCTCCTTCAGTTCATGACCCTGCCAGCTGCCAAAATGATTTCATAAAACTCAAATCTGATCAATTTCCTCCTTCTAGTTTCATTTATAGAAACCCCCTCCAGCCCCCGGATACAGCCCAGACGACATAGCTGCCAGTCTGGACATGTCTGCATCTAATCATTTACACCTGCAAAGCACAATAACCATCCCCGTCTCTCACTATTCACAGCACGTCTGAGACGTGAAAGCAAAGGTCAGGTCAAGAAGGAGGAAATGCTGAAAGAAGTAATAGAAAAAGAGGAGAGAGATAAGGGAGAGTCTTCTGAAAAGAGGCACAGAGAGAGATGTGCAAATTTCCCTGTGTACTCGACCAAAAGAAGAAAGGAAGGCAGGGGTAGGGAACGGACTGAGAATTAGTCTGTGCTTGTGGAATTTTGTGGGGGTGTGTTCAAGAGCAAGAATGAGCATGGGAGCGAGGGAGACAGGCAGAGAGGGAGGGAGGAAGGGCGAAGATCTGTACACACGTACATGCTTGGTGAAATTATTTCAGCTGAAATGCAGAAGGAGAAAAGGAAAGGAGAGTTGTACTGGGCAATGCTCTCTAGCAGAAGAAAACCGGAGCTTAGTTGTGCATTTTAGCCTCTTAACCTTGGAATGTTACTAACCCAGGACAGTTTGGTCTCCGTTTGTTGTTTGTTTATTTATCCTAGAGTTATCGTATTCAGAGAACAGGCAGAGTTGTGTGTGCACAGCCTGAGTTTTATGAGGAGCAAGGACAGTAGTGTGACACTTGCTGTTATCTATTGAATGCTTGTGCATATTTTCCTCCCAAATGAGTGGGGGGATAATTGTAATAGCATTCATACTGCAGGCCTGTTCATAAAGATTAAATTTTAGCTTTCACATAATTTCATCTGCGGAAACTCTGAGTCGAGTAAATTATCACAAATGTTAGAGGACCTTGTGATAGGTGCTACAATTGTAACATACCCCAGGTGCCAACAACACAAGTGGGCTGTCTGGCTCAGCTCGCCTGATAGACAAAGGCAGAAAAGTCTTCTACAGAAACACAAGGACAGAACAGAGTCTGAGGAACATGACGGACAAATAGCTCTGTGAAAAAGGAAAGCGAATCTTCAAGAAAATAGAAGAGGGAGTACAAAATCACACAAGGGCAGGAGAGCCTATTGAAGCTGAGGTAGGCTATTGCTTCAGGGGAAGCTGAAACTCAAGATGAGAAAAAGGGAAACTTGTTCAGTGTTTTTCCCTTACAAATGGACTCTTGAAATGCATTCAAGAGCCAAACTATGTAGGCAAAGGCTTTTGCTTTTACAAAGTCAGACTCTTTTGAGAGACAACAGTTTTCTAAAATTCAGAAGCTTTCTTTTAAACTTTGAGAACCACAAGTCAGCTATTTAAGATCACAGAATCTTACTACAAGCCTTAGAATGGGAGCATTGCAAGGTCTGACCCAAGGCAAGTTGCCATCATATAGTGTAGACAAAAGTCATTTCTGAGCTTGAATGGGGATATTTGGAGAGTCATAGAGCACACAGCTGGAGTGAAGATACTGCCTCACTTCTTTGTATGGTTTGTATGTGTCCCCCAAATCCATGAGTTAGAAACTTAATCCACAGTGCTTGAAGGTGGGACTTTAGAGGAGGCTAGTGGGCCCTGAAGGTGGAGCCCTCGTGAATGGATTAATGTCATTACTGTGAGCATGGTTTAGTTATCATGAAACCAGGTCACTGTAAAAGGAACCTACCCCTCATGCTGTCTGTCTTGTGGGCTAACTTCTGCCTTTGGCCTTTTACCCCTCACCTTACACCTGGGGAGGACTCTTGCCAGAAGCTGGTGCCATGCTCTTGGACTTCCCAGCTTCCAGAACTGTGAGATGAATACATTTTTATTCCTTATTAATTACCCAGTCTGTGGTATTCTACTATATTGACATAAAACAGACTAAGACACTCCCTGAGTTGAACCCAGAACTACTAAACTCTGAGCTTTTTCCAGTGTTGGGGATAAGACTTCCTTAGGTAAATGTTACTGTGAGAAGGAGCGTAACACAAGAGAGGGGGGCCTTCCACCCTCCTCCCTTTTGTAATACTTGGGAGAAAACTTTGCAGGATGTCCTGTACTTACAGAGTAACCTCAGAGAAGTGGAAGTTGTTCAGTGGGTTGTTGGGGATTAAGGGAGGGGAGGGGATTAAGGATAGTTTCCTGGTTTGCCATGGCTTATCAAACATTCAAGACGGGAAATTTTTTGTTCATTCCAATGAGTGGATATGAAGGCAAAAAAAAGTATCACTGGGTTAAAGGCAAGGTGTCTATAAGACTGTACATCTTTCCCTGAGGGGACTTCTGTGTCCTTGTCTTTTTAAAAATCCCCTCCACACTCCTGGTGACTTCCTTCTTCCATCTTCAAAGCCAGCAACACAAATCCACTCTTGCTGTCCTCCCATAACCATCTCCATACCTGCTGCCACACCTCCCTCAGACTCTCCCTTCTATCTCCTTGTTCCAATTCAAGGATTCTTGTGCACACCCAACTCAAGGTCAACTGATCAGCAGACTTGATTCCATTTACAATCTTGATTCCCTTTTGCAATGGAATGTGATGAAATCACAATTTCTGGGAAACAGACGTGGACATCTTCAAGGGACTGTTTTTTTTGTGTACCACAGAGGACTTCATGGCTGGAGGCCATTACTAAGGCAGGAGGGACCATTTATATATCACTAGCAGAACCAGAAAGTGCCCAGAGACAGGATTGGGACTAGAAAGCCATGTCTATATTGTCATATAAGCATTCCTCGTGACATTCTGGGAGAAGGGGAAGGAGGAGGAAAGTAGAAAAAGTCACAAACAGCCAGAATTGACCTGAAGAGAGTATGATTTAAATTAGAAGAAACAGAAAATCTGAAAAGACAAGATTAAAATTTTTTTGCAGACATCAGTAGAATTGAAAGAAGGCTTACTATTACCAAATCATTGGAGTTCTAGAAAATACAGAAAATTACATGCATGTGTATGAGAATCATGGTATCTAAATTTCAATGCTACCACATTTTAATAATCTTTGTATCTTTTTTCTGCTACCACTTCCTATGCCCAACTTTTTTTCTCCTTCGTATCTTCTCAATGTTCTTTTCTGCTCACTCCCTTTCTGTTCCTTGCCATGTTCTCTTTCTTCTTCTCTTGTTCCAATTGCATAACGTTTCTTTTTCTTCCTTTCAGTATCTCCTTCTATTTTCTTATATTTAACCTGGTTACAGTAGGGAAGACAGGCGGCAAAGCCATGTCTTATTCACACTTTTGTCCCCAAAACTTAACATGGGCCTGGAAGACAGCAGATACCTGGTAATTATATATTGACTAGATGAACAGACAGATTGAATCTTGTGCTATACAGCCAGGCAGAAATGCCACAAGCCATCCAAGAACATTCCTAGTGTTTTAAAAACTCAGAGAAAAGTTAAATCTCACCAAAAATAATGTTGATTGTATTTCCCTTTAGTGATTTCAGTTTTTCCAGCTGTCAACTGAGTTATCACCTTTTAAGCATGTTCATTTGGAAAATGCTTTAAATTATAGCTGGAAGATACAAAGGAGTCAGAGTAATTGAAATTAAATTTATACAGAAGAGTTTTCTTTTTCACCGTTGGTTAAATGGGTTCAAATAAATTGAAATAGCAAGAAGCTTCCAAATGCATAAAGGCAACAAAATGTGATTTCCTCACCCAAAGCTAAAGGCTGGAGAGGAACTGATCGGGAAAGAATTGTTCTCAGAAACAGCAAGCTGAAGTGCTCTTAAATCTTGGGGTTATACACAATCCTCCCTTTGAAAATAAATGTTTTGGAAATAGCATGCCACTCTCTGAAGGGTGGCAATGGCTCCAAATTATAGGAATGTCCAAATCAAAGGCTGAACACCTCCTGGTGATTGTGATCCTGAAAATGTCATTTAAGAGAGATGCATTTCCAATTTCATGAAGTGTTTGCAAGAAAAATGATGTTGAAAGGAGGCTCTGGGTCTTAGAAAGGCAGCAAGATGGAGATAAAGAGCAAAAAGGACAAACTGGGGCAGGCAAACAGAAAATAGGAAGGAAGAGCAGTGCCTGATGTTAACTGACCATAGGTGAGCAGGTGGAAAGCCCTGAAGGAGTGGGGAAAAGGATGCAAGGGAGTGTTCTCAGGTGATGCAGAGGGCGTGTATTTCCCATATTGACTTATTTAATCCCTGCTGCAACTTTCAAACATCATAGCACTATGCTCATTTTTTAGAAAGGGAAATTAAAATTAGTAAATTTTCAGCAACTTGTCTACCTTCATACGACTTAATGGCACACCTGGAATTTGAACTTGAACGTTCATCAGTCAGCCTGTGTTATTCATCACTATGCTGCATGAGACAAAGCTACTCTTCCCTATGGTCATTTTTGGTTCATTTACATGCTGCTACCTGTGTCTATACAGACTATATAGACCAGGCCATATAGAACTTGGATGTGTCACTGGAACTGTAAATTAAAGCCCAGATCACCCTAGCTACAAACCAGGAGTCAGTAAGCCAGGATTAGAAAGCCAAAAATCACTGTAGCTCTTATTACAGTTGCCTTCTGACATCCAGAACCCTGGTCATGGGGCATCAGATTCCAGAGGCTGGTCATTGCTTCTGGAAATTCTTTCTGATAGCTCCAAAGCAGGTTACCCCGGACAAGGATACTGTCACTGGGGTAAACATGAGTCCAGAAAACAGTTGGAGCAACAGGAAAATTGGCTGCAACTTACTTCTGTCTTCCAAATGTCAGGTATGTGTAGGCAAAACTCTAATTTGCATTTCACAATCCCAGCTGTGAAAGAGTCTTGGAAATGGAGTTTTTCCTTTTTCAGTCTACAGAACATTTAAAAAGTCACAATAAAAGGAGATAAGAATAAATACTGGGTTCCAGATTTAGATGTATATCCAATACATGTAGGAAGTAAAGAATTGCACTGCCATCCTCTCCTGGAGGGAAAGAAAAGATGGAAGGAAGAGAATGTGAGCTGATGGGCCAAGAAGTTTGCCTTTCTTAGAACACAATGTGTGTCATCCAAAGAGAATTAATCTCAACATCTTCACTGGTGCAACCTGAGTAAAGCTCTTCTATTTCCCACTGGGGTTGAACTTGGAAGCCTGTAGCTCTAAGTGCTTCTGGCAGGTTCCTTGCAACCTCAAAAGCAAAGGCTGTCAACGCAGAGGAAATAGAGCCAAGAAGTGGAGAGGTGGCAGCGAATCCAGAATCACATTACTCAACTCCTTCCATCCAACACATCTGAGACCACATGTGCTCTTTGACTATTTGACTACATAGGTTGATCCATGCCATTTAAAAGAAATTAAACCTTGTCAATTGTCACTTTCAACCATAAGAGTCTACTTTAATGCAATATCCTCCCATAATGTTAAGCAGGGAAGAGGTCTCAGGTCTTCAGATCGCTAATTATAACCCAGAGGTTATGCTATTTTTTCCCCAGAGGAATACTAGTGTTAGGGTCAAGGGTAGCATCATTATTCCAACAATTTTATTTGAAAAACAAGACATGGGATACAGAAGCAGATCTAAAGTTTGAAGAATGTAGTTAGCTGGATTAGTACACAGGGCAAGATGATATTCCTAGGACTGTTGCCCTGGGAAGAGAGAAATTATAATTAGGAGGAAGTCAGTAGGCCACTTAATGCCCTAACATAGAACACTCAATCCTGTTAGAGTCCCAGTCTCAAAGGATCTTATGAATTAGAACAAGACTGATAAATGCTGTCTTAACCCAAAGAAAGCTGAGAACGTTATCTCAGTTTAAGGACATACAGTGATGCCAAAGGACATACAGTGATCCTCTTTTAACTACAGGTGATACATTGCAAGACCCCAGTTGATCCCAAATGAACTAATGAATTAGAAATTGAACAAGATTGATAAATTCTGTCTTAACTCAAAGAAGACTGAGAATATGGGCAGCGCCTGTGGCTCAAAGGAGTAGGGTGCCAGCCCCATATACCAGAGGTGGTGGGTTCACACCTGGCCCTGGTCAAAAAAAAACTGAAAAAAAAAACAAAACCCAGAAGACTGAGAACATTATCTTAACCAAAGGACATACAGAGATCTTCCCTTAACTGCAGATGATAACATTGGAAGACACCAGTTGGTCCCAAATGAACTAATGAATTAGGACTTGAACAAGATTGATAAATGCTACCTTAACCCAAAGAAAACTGAAAACATTATCTTAACCAAAGGACATACAGTGATCTTCCCTTAACTGCAGGTGATACATTGGAAGACCCCAGTGGATTCTGAAAGCCAAGGATAGTATAGAAACTTCCATGTTCTATAGCTTTTCCTATACATACACACCTATGATAAAGTTTAATTTAAAAATTTGGCATAGTAAGAGATTAACAATAACTAATAATTTAGAATGATTGTAACAATCAACATGTGGTCTCTATCTGAGAATATTTTATCATGCTGTGTTCACCATTTTTGGACCATGGTTGACCATGCATGACTAAAAGTATGGAAATAGGAGAAGGGACTACTACATTTCTAGCTTTTTAGGAAAGTAGCAAGAGAATGTTATCTTCTGTTCTGTTTTGTTTTGTCGGCAGACAAGCATAACTAGATTCACCAGTTTTTGATTCTTTCCCCCTTCCAGGCTCACAGAAGATGGTATTTCTTAGGGACCCTGCAGTTGGTGAGACCCTCAATCACCATAAATGATGGTATCAGAAATGACAAGTGGCATTTGTTAGCTGGGACCTGGGACACACTGGTGTGATTTTCCTCCTTTTGATGGAGGGGACCATGGATTCCACGTGGGGATTTCACAGAGTGGTGCAGATTTTGTAACCCTGTGGTGAGAAGTCATTTTTCAACTCATGTGGATCCTCAAAAATCAACTTTTGAGTTTTAAGACACTAAGATTTTGACATCCCTGTTGATGTCACTGCAGCATTACCAAGGCTGTTCTGGCTAACATCGGGAGACACATATGGAATGAGAAACATGTCATCCTGTACCTTTTATGCAGGAGCTATTGGTTCCAAAGCAGGGCTAAGTCAGGCATTTCCACTGATGGTCATCCTGGAACAACGTGTAGGCTTGATAAGACTAAATCACAAGTCATAGCAGTTTAGAAATCTCTGCTGGCAATGGGTGATGACACAGAGCAGTGTTTTTATGCTTTTTAATCTCACGGCACACTTGAACCTTCCTCCGCACCCTTAAACTATGTGTCAAAAAAGGTTACAAAAGAATGTCCTGTGCTTCAAATTTCTTTTGAAATTAATTTAATTAACGATCTTTAAAACTTTTCATGGCACACCTAAGACCCTCTCACATCACAGCAGTGCTGAAAGTCACTGCTCAGGAGAACACCAGGCAGATGTCAGAGCCAGACCAAATCTGGCTTCCAATGCCAGCTTTGGGACTTATTAGCTGTAGAATTCTAAATATTTCTGAGCCATGATTGGTCTACTTGGCAGAAATCAAATTGACATTCTTCTAGGAACATTGTGAGAATTGAATTAGGATACATTAAAAAAACAAATGCCTTTTGCAGAGAAAGAAACTAGTCTTCTCAAAAAGTGAAATGAATTGCGACATCAAAGTATGATTTACTTATGAAGATAGTAACTGTAAGAGATTCCCAGCCTCCGAACAGTCATCGGCCCATCGACCACCGCTTCACATTAGAGTAAAAGGTGTGTGGTTGATGATATAGACCAAGCTTCCCTGACTACATCTCAGTACTGCCCAGCTCAGTCAATCTGCTGAACACATGAGCAGATGTAAATACATGAGTGTTGGGACCCTCACCTCTCACAACCCTGCTCCAGGGTCAGGTTTGTTCTGATTCAGCTCAATTTTTTTTTCTTCTTTTGCTTCTACAAAATGAAGCACAAGTACTTAATGTAGCTTGGCTGACGTGACACTCTTTAAAGTATTCTTCAAAAGGAAAGAAACGTCGTCCCCAGGCTAATGGGATAGAGAGCGCTTTGCCCACAGTTCACCAGATCAAATGCTCCCTGATGAGGTCAGTAGCGAGTCACCACTATTGGATGGCTGCTCAGTGACCTATGTAAAATGAGTTAGAGGCCTTATTTCCTTCCGCAGAGGACAGTGTCCCAGATTAAATGAAAAGGAACACTGACACCAGCGTCGCAACAAAGCATGGTGTCACATAACAACTTGGAATAGGAACATTAAGTGTTGAGAGTCTGTTTGGTGGAGAGCAACAGACAGACCAAATATTGTTTCCTGTCCATCGCAGCTGGGTCATCTCAGGGAGAGAGGAAGCTGAGTAGAAATTATGTATCTGTTTTCAGCCTAGGGAGAAGTTATCCACCTAATTCCTTAAAAAACTGCATTTACTGTCTGCATGGTAATAAGTTTTCTTAATTTAAGAACGCCATTACTCACTAGAGTGAAGCAGCACATTCATCACCCCCAACGAATTGCATTTCCCGGTACTCACGACTGTGTGCAGCCCCTCCTGCACTGACTCCGACTGGCTGTAGGACTTACTTTGGCCCCGGGGGAAACAGCAAACATCGTGCAAATAGAGGCCCTTCAGGGCCTCCACATTGCCGTTTTAAAGCCCTGTTGCCGTGTAAGTTCTATCATGAGGGAGTGGTCCCATGGAAACCCTTCAGTTGATGGCCCCAACCACGTTAGGAAGGGCATCCAAGAGCAGCTGGCATTCAGGCAACCTGCCATCTGATGAAAACGTGTGTACACAATCCCACTCGTGCTGTTCCATTCATGTTGCTAAAACAAAATAACTGGGACCAGGTAATTTATAAAGAGCAGCAACGTATCTCCTCACTGCCATGAAGGCCGAGAAGTTCAAGATCCAGCCTTAAGTGCCAGCAGGTTCAATGCCTTGTTCTCTGCTCCCAAAATGGTGCCTTGAATACTGTGTGCTCACGTGGCCAACCAGCAGAAGAAAAGAGTGGAGCCCCTCCAGTCCAGCCGAGTGAGCTCCCTGCTCCAGTCCAGCAGAGTGGGCTCCCCCCTTCCAGTCCAGTAGTGTGGGCTTCCCCCTCCAGTCCAGCAGAGTGGGCTCCCCCCTTCGAGTCCAGTAGTGTGGGCTCCCCCCTTCCAGTCCAGCAGAGTGAGCCCCCATAGACTCACTTCCCTTCTCACAGCCCCATATCCTGATGCTGCCATGTTGGCCCTTAAGTTGGGCCTCACTCAGAAGAGACAGCCATGCCCCCATGCCTGACTGGCCATCCCACAGAACTGCGAGTAAATAATTGGTCATTGACCAGTAAGCCACAGGATTTTAAAGTGGTTAGACAGGCAGCCATGGCTGGTGATTCAGAAACTAATATTCTCGTTCCAATTAAGAGAAAGCCTTACATGGATCTCCTCCCACCATCCCAGGTCACACATTTGTTCATTTGATGAGGACATAACTGAGCATCCCCCAGTGAGTAAGATGGGGTAACACTCGTCCACACAGACCTTCCAACAGAGGTCACCCATAGATGCTCCATGGTGCAAGTCTGGCCAGCAAACAAGTTGTATTTGGCCCATGAGATTTTCTGTTAAAATGTATTCAAACTTGGAAGCTTTTATGTTCTAATTGGAAGATAAAGCTTCTCTTTCAGACTAAAAAGTAATGAAATCTCTGGTCTGCACCCCATGAGGTGTGACTGGCTGAGTTAAGAGGAGGCTGCCCATCCCCTCCCCAGATGGGGCGCCAGCTCTCCAGGGCCCACCTTTGGCATCACATCTCTTGTGTTCTCCATGAAACTGGATATCAGCATCGATTACCTTTTTTTCTTTGTTTGTCTCTTTGGTGTTAATATTTATAAGTATCTAAGTCTGAGGGCTTTTTTAGCCAGGATCCATACAAACTAGTGATCTACACATACTGTGTAGCTAGACAAAGATGGAAAAATAGCGTTAGACATGGAATGTAAAAATGAATCAGTGGAGATAGCCAATTCAGCCTTTCCAAAGTCCATCAATCCATTCCCCAGCTATGCATCAGAGAAGTTTAGGACACCCTAAGAATTAGATATATCAGGTTATATGACCATCTTTTAGGAAATAGTATCAATTTATTTATGTGTCCATAGAGATCCCATGTTACAAAATATCTTATGACTTTGTAAATGTATTCAGAAAATTACTGGCCTATATTGGGGGCTGTTCAAACCTGAACCTCCAGAATCTAGTCAGGCAACATGAAAGGGTAGAAAAAAATTCCACAATCCTCAGCTCACCGCGTTCTGGAGGGAGCTCAACTGGAAAGGATTTCACACTGACCTTGTGCTATTGCTGTATCCAATCCATCTTTCTCCTGGACCAGAATCTGAACCTGTTTCAAGATCAGAACCTGAAGAAAACAAATGTATATTTCATTAAAATTGATTTATGGAGTCTAGAATTCCCATTTCATAAAACAGAAAAATAACCTTTGTTTATACCTTCAAAATCTGGGGCTCTCGGGCGCTCAGAGGGCATTATCGGTTCTGCATGGTGGCTGGCGGTGCTCCCACAATCACGTCATTTTCAGATAAAGCTTTGGCTCTATCTTCACATTTTATGGAAGATAAATTAGAAACAGAAATACCGGAGGAATAGTCGATTTAAAATAATGTCATCATTATTCTATTATTTATTATGCTGCTCAGCACAAAATATCCATTATCCACAGGGCCTCTGACTGTGTGCTTGTAACCATTTAGATTTTGTTATATAAATCATATTTTGAAAGACCCATTGGCTTCTATTGGCTTTGTCTGTTGTTATTTTTTTTGTGTGTGTGTGTGTGTTTTCCTCTTAAGGCTTTATTATAGTGGTTGCTGTTACAGATAGGAAAGTATTTCTGTATTTATTTCAGGGCTCAGCAACCTGTAGGCTGTGGCCAAAGTCTACCCACTGCCCACTTTTGTATACACAACCTTATTGGAAGTCAGCCATTCCTGTTTGCCCACGTATCATCTGTGGCTGCTTTTGTGGTACAAGTGGGGACTCTACAAGTCACGACCAAGACCCCTTCACCAGACAAGCTTAATACATATTTATAGTCTGCCTGACCCTTTACAAAAATAAGTTTATGATCTCTGGACTAGATGCTCTCTTTGATTGAGATGGATAAGAGGCAGATGGTCTACATGAGTTCAAAGTCAGTACTGAGATCAGACCCACAGGAGAGAAAACACAATCAAATTCAAGAAGGGGAGGGGATAGGGAGCTCAGTAAGTTTCCATCTAACCAGACCAACATAGGGGCTATGGTGCACTTCAGGGTGAAGGACTCAACTACAACTCGTACTTTACCTTACAAATGCAAACAACGTAACCTAAACCTAGGTACCCTCATATTAACCTGAGTGGGAAAAAAAAAAAGAGAGAAAAGAGGGAGAAAAGTGAAAAGTCTCAAAATCCTCTGACTGTCTTAAATATGGCAATCTGAGGAGCAAGAAAAAATACTATCAGATCATTTGGTACAATCCTCCCAAACGCAGAGAAGAAACTATGGGACTTGACTTCAGAGAGGGCTCCCTGGTGATTCCTGCCTCCCTGTGGGCACAGCCTCCAGGATTCCTCTGCCCTGGCATGTGGCTGGCCTCATGACTAGTTATTAAACAAGAGAATACAGGCCATGAGTGGACCCAGCCTGTGTGGTTTCTAGCGCTGGGGCACAGGAAACCTTACAGATTTTGCCAGTAACATCCTCCCTTGCACATGTGCGCACACACACACACACACACACACACCCCTTCCTCCTGGCTTCCCACCACACTCTCATGCAGTCATTCATCAGTTTTCTATTCTGCCAGCAGGTGTATTTCTGAGCACCATTTTTACCCAGCACTCTGACAGGCTCAGGAGGTACAGTCAGGTAGGTATGCAGAAGCTCTGGTACGGGCAAAGAATTGCAAGTGTTGTGACACAAAAGAGAGGAAGGGAGGAACAGTGGGAGGAGGTGTGTTCGGTACTGAGGAGTCTTTCTGGAAAGCCAGGGGAGAGCTGAGAAAAGAGGCTGACCGTGAAAAGCCTTCTAGGCAAACAGAAGAAAGGTAGGGAGAAATGACAGTTGTTTTTTTCTTTTCATGAAGTCAAAGCTTCATTTTCTGTAATTTCTCCCCATTAGCCTGAAATCCACTAATTGAGATTAGCCAGACAATGCCTACTATACCCTCCACTACCTTTAGAAGATAAGCAATAGAGTGTCTTTTGTCTGGTGTATGGTGATACGTGTAAGAATATCATATACGGCGTATATTCATATATTTGCTGTATGGGGTGTGCAAACAGATACATATGTCTATGTGTGTGTGTTTATTTATTTCACCACATGGTTTGAAAGGCCTTTGGAAACTCAAAGCCCTTTACTGTGT
Source organism: Galago senegalensis (assembly GCA_963575145.1). Classification (NCBI taxonomy): domain Eukaryota; kingdom Metazoa; phylum Chordata; class Mammalia; order Primates; family Galagidae; genus Galago; species Galago senegalensis. The sequence goes on from CAUYTI010102764.1 coordinate 25,347, forward strand.
TCTCACTGAAACATCTCTTTCCAAAAATAATTCTCTCAATGTGTTTGATTATCCCCACAGGGGAAGCCTTCACAGCTCTTCTACCTGCTGACTTTTACCTGTTGAGGACCCACTGTGTGTTAGACAGTGCCTTACACAGTAGGTTCACAAAACCAAAACAACCACAAAAAGGCCCCACACTCAGTCTCTACCATCCTGATTGATTTTCTCCTAGTAGGCTCTGGTTTGCCTGTGTCCCACCTAAATTAAAGTGACACAACCCAAGGCTGGATCCCAGGCCCAGGCTACATTAGTTTTCCTAATTAATACGACACTGGAACATTTGCAAGATAAATGATTATTTAGTTTGGGGACCTGGGGATTGATGTTCCCCCTCACTTCCATTTGTCCTCAGCAAGTGCACATGGTGTCCTAGGTCCACACAAATTTATTACGAGGACTATCTTCATAGACTCAGTGACATTAATGACTGCACTTAATGAAAGAAATTGTTCTAAAGAGATATTTTTAAACCATTAATGGGACTTCATTAGTAAGAGGGCTGGATTTCGAAAGGACAATGAGTAGTAGCTTTCTGTGACAATTTAACCCTTTTCCCTGAGACAGAGAGGAAGGGGCTATTACCTAATTGAAGAACTATCTATGATCTTATCCCACCTCATAGACAACAGAAGAACGGGTATTAATTGGTTTTCTTGGCATGAACTGTACTGAAGAAGCTAGATTTAGCTGAAATATGAGAGGATGGAAGAAGATTTAGCAATTGGTTTTTAACAATCCGGTGAGTCATCATTGTGCATTATGTGGACACCAAGAACCAATCAGTTTAAATGACAAGGTAAAGGTTGCGACTATTTCTGAGAAGCAGTGAGTGGTCAGAACTACATGAGGGTTTACTGGGAGCGATGCCTCCTAATGTCTGAAACAGAGACGTTCCCTAGAGAATTGAAGTATTGTTCAAATAATATTGGACTAGATGACTTTTAAGGCCTCTTGTATCTTATCTTAAGAAACTAACCTCATGCCTGTTTAATATCTGTGTATTTTATGTGTGCATATACATAAATACACTATATACGGATGTACATACTGAAACCAGAAGACCTGCATGAGGTGCCACAGGAGAGCCCATGCACACACTCTTCTAAAAGTCAGAGCTCAAAATACTACTTTATAAGAAATTATTTTTAGTTTTCCTTTTGCTCTTATTTTATCATAAAACAAGAACACCACTGTGTTTTGGAAGAACTGGTGAAATAATCACCATTCTTCTTCCATCTCCAGATGAGTAATCTGGTCAGTGAAATTGGGAGCATGGGTTGCTCTACGACTTGAGTGACCTTGACTCTGTATCAAGGTAGGAATACACAGAGGTCAGGACCGCAGGTGCCTCTGTGTTCTCTCTGCCATTTGAGATCTACAGGTGTGGGTCTGCAACTCCTGCAGCTGGCTGGGTACATGTACATACATCACCCAAAAAGGTGGGATAAAAGATCAATGATGTAATCAATAATTATGTTATTCAATGGAATTATATTAGAAATTGTTATAATACTTCAATCATTATTTTTCTATGTTTATTTCCCAATAGATTCATATTTTAACAATATTGACCTTAGAATAAGGATCACCAAGATACATGGGAATATTATATTTTGGAACTCATTTTTTAATTTTCCTGAGTGAACATAAATTATAAAAGTTCTATGTTATTATGTATAACTATTATGCCTGAAATTTTTTCTATTGTGTTTACTCTGGAAGGTTAGGGCAGATTAGAAAGATCTCCCCCTGCCTCCATTATTCTCAGTGGTTTAGCCTCTCACTAATCTCTTTTTTATAAAATTTCTTAATACTATTTATATCTGGCTGAGACACACATTGGGCTCACCATGGCCAAGAATGTAGGGTGGAGCAATAAATACAAACTGTCTAAAATCATTCCAACTCAGGGGTGGCACCTGTGGCTCAAAGGAGTAGGGCACTGGACCCATATGCCAGAGGTGGTGGGTTCAAACCCAGCCCTGGCCAAAAAAAAAAAAAAAAAAAATCATTCTAACTCAGTATGACCTCATCTTATTTACATCTACAAAGACCCTATTTTCAAAGAAGGTACCACTCACGAGTGTCTGGAGTTAGGATTTCCGTGTCTTTTTAGGTGATAACATTTAATCTACAATAGCCTTTATACAGTAGCCAATTTCTAACTTTGAATTCAGGATTTACTGACCTTTTAACTTTACTAACTTTAAACTATTGTGAGTGTTTTAGTTTGGTTCATTAGTTTTCTGTTGTTGTTGCTGATTTGTTTGTTCTTTTTTTTTTTTTTTGCTATTAGTCAGCACTTTATTTTTTTTTTCCATTTGTTTCAGTGTATTTTATTACATCTTTTAGGAGTATTTTAAAATTTTTCTCATATATGCTCTGCATGTTTCTTGTTAATTTTATTCATAAGTATTTCATCCCTTTTTTTTAAATTAAATCATAGCTGTGCACATTAATACCGTCATGGGGTATAGTGTGCTGTTTTTATATACAATTTGAAAATATTTGTTTGTTCTTAAGAAAACTTAAGCCTTTCTACTAAATTGGCCTTCCTATTAGTGCTGTAATACCATGCCTGCAATAACACTATTTTAATAACAGTGACCCTTGCTCCTTTTTGAATTTCATTAGATGATTTTCTTCTGCCGGCCTCTCTTCCCAAAATTTCTCTTACTCTTCCGCTGATGGCTGTTTGGATGTCTCTCAACTGCCCTTCACGACTTTGTTCCCACGTCACCTTCTCTGCGAGGTGCTCTCTGACCCCCTTGGCATTCTAAGGAAAATAATTGCCTCATTCATGTCAGAATCTTTGGAGACTTTATTTCCTCTTCATCTGCACACTAGGAAAAATAATGTTATGGAGTCGTACAGTAGTGTTACGACATGAATCACACATGGTAGTGTTACGACATGAATCACACACACAGTGCACTTATTTTTTTGTTGCTTTGCTTTCTTTCTCCACATCAGAATACCAGCTTCAAGGAAGCAGAGATTTCCATTGGTTTTGTTTCCTGCTAGGCCTCCAGGGCTTATGAAAGCATGTGGCATGTGATAAAGTTCTGATAAGCAAATCTTTATTCAATGAATGAATGAATAAATAAACGGCAAACCTAGAATTTTTGGTCAAGTCTATCTGGGTCTAAATTTAACACTTTTCTACCCACCCATACCATACTAACCTGCTTCTTTTGCATTTGGAAAAGAGCCATTTGCTCCATCACTTGCTTTAAATATCTGACATAAACCCCATTAATGAACTATTTTAGTGTGAAAGTGCTCACTGTCCGTTATGTGGGGAAGTCAGCCATCCTTCAAAACAAATGTAAACGAATAAAAATAGATTCAAGGTGACACTTGTTATCTGGGAATGTGCCCAGAGTCCCACATGTGTCATGGGAGATGAGTCCCCCAAACACCCAGAGCAGTGGGTAAAGCAAAGGGGGAGTTGCCTTTTGAATGAAGTACATCAAGACTGAAATGGATCTATACCCCCAACCAACTAGACATAGAAGAAATATTTAACCTCATTGATTTTATTCTCCTTCTCTTAGAAACGGTGATTGATAGCGAAGTTTACCTCAAGCGTACTTAATCTCATGTGCCACTTCTTCAAAGAACTTCATCCTGTACCCTTGGGAACCACTGGGGACCAATTACATGTTCTCATGATGTTGTACACCTGTCCTCATGGAGCCTTCTATGTTTTGTTTGTCTCCTACTTGTTGTAATCATTTTGTTGTTATCTGCCCTCCCTAACAGATGTTAAGCATTGTGAAGAAACGGGTTTTGTGGGACAGAGAGGTGCACTCTCAACAAATGTGTGCTGAATAGATGAACACGTGAACACATGTAAATATGAAATAGTGATCCAGCTTGTAACTTAGACGCTGTCTCTCTACAGCCTCCTTTAAGCTTCTTATGTTCTCTGTGTTTCTTTTTGGGTCTAGGAATTTAACTGGTTCCAGTCTGCTCTCCTGTTGATGTTCCAAGTGAACCAGCTTTCAGTATCCACTGCACCCATTCATATAGGCAGCAATAATTAGCTTGGCCAGTGTGGGGAAACTTCAACCTTAGGCTGTGTTTAAATGCTGAGCTGACTTCATCATGGTGACTACAGTTCCAAGAGGGTCTGGAAGTACCTTCTTATTCAGGCTGTCTCCCATGTCTTATTTTCTTCCCCCACCTTCATGCTAGAGCTGAAAAACAGAACCTTTACTTCAGCCCTGAACTCCCACAGCAAAGCCCAGAGATTATAGACCTTAAATGAATCTCCCCGTGGCTTTAGGAGCTAATTTATAACTGGGTTTTGGCTTATGAAGCTGCATAATTCAGTTCGCAACAGTGAGTATGTGGAGAGATAAATCATGAACACTAGTTTTTACTTCACTTATCTAAATGCAAAAAGAGCCGTCCTTTCTTTTTTGTATTCAATGCAGAATATGCACTGGCCATCTGAGCTACCTGAGAGCTCAAGTAAGGACAGAGTCCCTTGTCCTGCAGACTTACATGAAGCCTGCCAGAGAGAACGGGGCTCAGCAGCATACATAGGAGCTTTACCACCTACAGACTCAGCCCAATGTCTGAGCTGGTCCTCAGCAAACAGAGGACCCTCAGACTCAGCAGCAGATGAGATCTAAAATAATGTTAGTAATAGCTGATGTATCTTTCTTTTTCTTGAGATAGAGTCTCACTCTGTTGCCCCAGGCTAGAATGCCCTGACATCAGCCTAGCTCACAGCCACCTCAAACTCCTGGGTCCTAGACATCCTCCTACCTCAGCCTCCTGAGTAGTGGGGACAACAGTTGCCCAAATTTTTTCTAATTTTAGTTTGAGATGGAGACTTACTCTTACTCAGGCTGGTCTTGAACTCCTGAGTTCAAGTGACCCCCCCCCCCACCTCAGCCTTCCAGAGTGCTAGGATTACAGCCGTCAGCCCCTAAGCCCAGCCACTGATATTAATTTTCTATAATTCATATGTCAGATGCCTTTATATGTACAATAATGATATTTGAAAAATAATAAAATTAAATAATTTTTAAAAATTTCTTTATTTTCCTAGCCCTGAAGTTTTATTCTCCCTGGACAGGAGATAGCCAAGTCTTGAATTTCTGCCTTAGCAAGATGATAAACTTAAAAGCTATGTTTGGAAGGCCAGATTAAAGACTTCCCTATTAAGGATGTAGTGGTAGTTGTATTTAACACAGTCCTTGTACCAAACACTGTTCTAAACACTTCATTTATATGATTTTAATATCCTTATAAGATAAAGATTGGCCATTTTTCTTTTCAGAGGGTGCAACTGAACTGCAGGAAGGGATTAGTGACTTCCCCAAGGTCACAAAGTTGTTTGAGACTCTACTCACTTGATCTCATACCATAGTGCCTCTTTGATGCAGATGAAAATATCAGCAGAGAAGAAGTAAGATGATTCTGTATCTGAAAAAAATGCAAAGAGAAAGAGGGAGTGATAATCAGTATGTGTTATGATCTGCTGCAGTAACAAGCAGACCTCAAATGTTTCCAATTTCTAGGTCACAGAAGTCTCCTAATCTCTGGTGGCCTTTCTGCAGAAACTTAGTGAGCCAGGATGCTTCTCTCTCAGAGCTTTATCACTTCTGTGAGTTCCCCATGGCCATCCATGTAGGAGGAGAGAGAAATCAAGGAGTCCTACAGGGGTGTTTCCATTAAAACCAAGAAGAATCTAAGGTCATCTGTATTCCTGTTTCACCCCAAAAATAGTAACAAGGCCCTTTCTAAATAAAAGAGGGATAGAAATAGTAATCTCTCATATGTCTTGAATGAAAAATCAGACTAGATGTTGGAGGTACTGGAAGAAAGGTAGGAGGTGCCAGGTGTTTTAATTTATGAGGAATACACAGTAAGGAGGATAAGAGTGGCTGAAGGTTCTGGCTATGAACTTGTCAGAGGGTCCTCACTGCTGGAACAAAGTGGCCCCCCCAAATGGGCTTCCAAGGAGCCCAGGAACTAAACAGGAGAACTCACAATAATTTAGATTTCCCAATTTCATAGATACCAAGATGAGCATAATTCAATCACAGAGTATAAAATACTTCTAACAAGGGGGAAGAAAGAGAAAGAGAGAAAAAACTACATATATGTCTGGCTGCAGACCTGGGCCTCCTGCCCCCGTCCCTACCCTGTATATGCACCATGGTGATTTGCCAAGAAAGAAGCACTGAGGAGATGGTCAAATGATATCTGAAAGTCATTATTTTTATTTAGATAAAATCAGGCCTTACTTGAAGAAATTCTATACTAGGCAGAATTGTGGTCCCCACAAACATGTCCATGACCTAATCCTTGGAACTCATGAATATGTTTCTTCCCATGGCAAGAGGGGCATAATAGGTACAATTTGCAGTGTAAAACTTGAGATGGGATTATCCCAGATTCATGCGGTGGGCCCACTCTGATCACATGCATCCTTAAAGGGAGAGAACCTTTCTCGAGAGGGTCAGAGAAAGACACTTGACAAGGGAAGAAGAATCAGAGAGGTGTGACATCAAATGCATTTGATTAGTCATTGTTACTTTGAAAATGAAGGAAAGAAGTGGTAATGGAATGTACCATGCATAGTAGACTCTAGGAACCAGGAATAGTAGACTCTAGAACCAAACTCCAGAAAACCTCAGCTGACAGCCAGCCAGAGAACAGGGATGTCAGCCTCCCAACTGCAAGAAACTAAGTTCTGCCAACAATCTGAGCAGGGAAGATGTTTTTCCCTAGAGCTTCCAGAATTGAACACAGTCCTGCCAAATCCTTCATTTCTATCCAGGAAGACCTATCCAGACATCTGCCTCCCAGACTGTTGGACAACAAATTTGTGTTGTAAATTTCTAAGTTTGTGGTAATTTCTTATGGTAGCAATAGAAAACCAATAGAAACAGCTTAAATCAGAGGGAACTGAAATAAAACGTTTCACCAGACTCAACCAGTCATGTTGATTCCTTATTTCAGAAGTTATCTTTTTTGAGCCTTATTGGTTGCAAAGAGATTCTTGCTGCCACAATGCACCCACCATAACCACCCTGCTTAGTGGATTTGGGGCACTGGAGGAGAGTATCAGTAAACATCAGCTTTGTCAACAGATATCAATAAAATACTCATGATGAAATTCCACCTGCTAGAGTTTCAGAACAAACAACACTGCACCCTTACCGAGTTACTAACTCAAGTTGTAAACACTGATATTTACGGAAATCACCCAGAAAGCCCCCTCCTTGAGCCCAATCTTCACTTCCTTCCAATTTCCCTCTACTCAAAACTCATGAGCTGGAGTTTGCAGACATTTTGTTCCTAACACTCATTTTCCAAAGTATGTTTTCAAAGAATATTTGCTCCACGAATCAATTACCCTGGGGGGTGATGGTCAAATAATTGTGGGGAGCAGTACTTCCTGTAGCCCCTTCTGGGAGACTCACAGTGTTTATTTCCCTGAGAAAGCCTCTGAGAAGTAGGACAGTGCAGAAAGTGCTAACGGCTGTGCTTGGAAATTCTCAATTTTACTTGCTCATAGACATCCCTGATCTCATAAAACTGATCTGTATCCTCCTATGCTAATATTTCACCATTTGGGAGCTACTAGCTTTAAACGTCAATTTTTGGAACCCAGTAATTCTGGGGTGGTGGCAAATAATCCACATGTCTAAGAAATTCCCAGGTGACACTAATTTCAGGGCCACATTTTGAGAACCACTGATGTACAGAGACAGTTACATACTCAGAGCAGCTTTGCCTTCAAAAGGTTGCAGTTGCTCTTGGTTGATAAGACCAATATATGTATAAAAGAAGACAAAGAAAACAAATGAAGGGTAATTAAGATAAGTTTGCCAAAGTCTCCTGGCTTGCAGGGGGCAAAGAAAGGAAAATCAAAAGAATCCCTGCTTTGGTTGTAATCTAAAAATAAAAAGGAACTTAAACTGGGTGGAGTGTATTAATAGGTTAAGCAGGTGTGCTGTGGGGTGGGACCCACTGGAGTTTACACAACACAGGGGGACCAATAAGTACCCCACTCATGTACTCCCTCTCAGCATATTATATTGGTTAAGTTATTGATTTTGTTGCTATGACAAAAACAAGAATGTCAATGATTAGCAACCAAAAATGTAGGTTTAGTTCCCACACCCCTAATAGCACAGGCACGAGCTGCCTACACATTCATAACATTGCCACTTGTCCATTCTGGGCACCAGGTGTCCCTATCATGAGCAAAGATGGCAGCCTCAGCTCTTGAAGAAAGTGACAAAAAAAAAAAAATGGGAAGGGCACACCCTTCTTCCATTTAAGCAACTTGTATCTATTTGTTTGCATCTTATGACCAGAACCTCCTCAATTGACTGCACGTGCAACAAGAGAAACCAAGACATATAACCCACCCCACCCACAACCTCTGTTTTTCTATAATAATATTGCACGGGAAGCAGCCAGGAGTCTCTGCCACCTGTACTGTAGTGTACTGAAGTTTAGTAATCATGGTTAATTACATTTACAGTCTGTGTGATGCTCTACGGGTAAACACGTGGCTTAGCAAGGATTCAAGGAGGAAATGGCCCACTGAGGATAACGCCAGTAACACACGCTCACACAAGCAAGAACATGGCAGAACTGACAGCGCTGCTCCTATGTCCTTGGCAGCCTAGTTAATGACTGAATATGATGCTCCAAACACTTCTGACGCAAGCAAGACAAAAGCAAATAAACAAAAGCCCTGAATTTACTTGGAAGAATGTTTGAAATGTCTATTCAGATCCACTGTCATCAGCATCAGCTCATATCTTACATCATAGAGCACGTTCAAGGTAAAATGCAAGGTGAATAAGTGGGTGCGCACATTACCATATGTATGTCATCCTATGTTATTATTCTAACTTTATGATTACATGTGAGTTTTGGCTACAGAGATCCCATAAAACATATGCGTATTACATAAAATGACTATATACCATCAGTACACGTTATAATCCCACTTGAGTAATGAGGAGCAGAAAAGTTACATAAAAAGTCCAAGTTTTATACGACTGCTGTAAATGCTATTATAATTAGCAAGACATTTCAACTGTTTTATGTCATTTTTATCATCTCCTCTTAGTTTCCATTTTTATAACACACAAAATATATTAGTATTTTGCACAAACCCACACTTTAAACATTTTTGAAAGCATGTATATGTTGTAGATGTATACTCAAAACATTTAGCAACTCAGGATGTGCTGGTTTCTACATGCCACAAGAAGTGATGGGTGTGGTGAACCCAATGGTAGTAGGAATACAAGGAACTCTTTACAAGGGGTAGACTGGGTGTTTTACTTTGACCAACCAGGAAAAGTTACTTTCAAGGCTTCTTTCATCTGAGACTTCACCCCATCATCCACCAAAACATCAAGAAAAAGAGACACAAACAGAATCTCTTGTCCTCCTAAGAGGACAGATGAATGGCCAAGAAATGTGGAAAAAGTGCTCATTGTCCCTAATCATGGGAGAAATGCAAATCAAAACCACTTTGATATACCACGGTGAGAATGGCCAACACCACAAGGTCCCAAAGTTACAAATGCTGGGGAGGGGAGTGAAGAGAGAGAGGGGAACACTTATATAGTGTTGGTGGGACTGCAAACCAGTGCAACCTTTTTGGAAAGAAGTATGGCAAATCCTCAAAGAGCTAAAAGTAGACCTTCCATTCTATCCTACAATCTCATTACTAGGTATTTACCCAGATTAAAAAACTATTTTATCATAAGGACATTGACACTAGATTGTTTATCACAGCTCAATTACAATCATCAAGATGTGGAAACAAGCCAAGTGTCAATCACCCCATGAATGGATTAATGAACTGTGGTATATGTATACCATGGGATACTATTCAGCCATAAAAGATGGAGACTTTGCATCTTTTATATTAAGAATGGAGAATGTTCTTCTAAGGAAAGTATCCAAGAATGGAAAAGCAGGCATCCCATGTACTTAACACAATGTTGAAACTAGTAGATGGACAACTACAGGCCTACAGGTGAGGAACACACAAACTCAAGAAGGGGGATAGAGGAGAAAGGCGAGGGTTCAGTAAGTTCTCACCTGGCAGGCACAGACCTCACAAACACAAGTGATGTAACCTGTTTATATGTACCGTCATGTGAATCCAGGGTGGGGGAAACACTCAAGAAAGACTACATATCTCTGACATTTCGGGTTTGACATTATGGGTCTTTCAATGTCTCCTATAAAGAGCAGAATTGTTAAGAATTGGCAATTAATGCTACTGAGCCTAGGTATGAGAAGATACTAAATGGACTTGAGAAAGGCCCTCTCTGTAGAAATGGGGATGTTTGGGGGTCAGGATTTGGATCCATCAAGGAGAGGGTCCTTGCAAAAGGATGTGAAAGGACAGCACAGAGGACACAACCTGGTCAGTCTGTCTTTCTTTCTTTCTTTCTTCTTCTTTTTTTTTTTTTTATAAACAGAGTCTCACTTTATCACCCTTGGTAGAGTGCTGTGGCATCACAGCTCACAGCAACCTCCAGCTGTTAGGCTTAGGTGATTCTCTTGCCTGAGCCTCCTCAGTAGCTGGGACTACAGGTGTCTGCCACAATGCACGGCTTTTTTTGTTGTTGTTGTTGCAGTTTGGATGGGGCTGGGTTCGAACCTGCCACCCTCATTATATGGGGCCAGCACCCTACTCACTGAGCCACAGGTGCTGCCCAACCCGGTCAGTCTGAATGTGGCCTTGCTCCAAGAGGCTGAGCCTTGAGTGATGAAATATTTTGATTCATAAACACTTGACATTTTCTGTCTCTGAGGCTTAGGACACCATCGCTTAGCAAAGTCCTGTCCTCAACTTCCTCTTGCCTCCATTTATAAGGAGAGGCAGCGTTCCCTTCAACCATCCCAGTGTGGGTGTGGGTCAAATGGCCTCAGAAGTAGAAAAATATCTTATAAACTACAAGTATTTGTGTCTAGACTTTTATTTAAGAAAATGATAAGACTTGGATAGTAAGATATGGGGAAAGGTATTTCATGTGGAATCAAAGCACTGACATGACAGAGAAAGAAGACTGGCATTTACTTCAATCACAGCCCACCGGATGCTCTCCACTCGCCCTCATGTGACACGCACCTCAGCTCTGCAGGGGGTGTTGTTCATCCCCGTGTTACAGGTGAAGAAATCAGCTCATAGGATTTCCTAATTTTGGCAAGGTCACATGTTTAGGACATGGCAGAAGATACAGTCAAATCAAGACCTGTCTAACTCCCCACATGTAGTAGATAGCACAGCCTCTGTGAAATCGCAGACCTGTCTGGCCCAGCACAACTGTCCCACAAAACATCTGGACTGCATGGAATGGATGAGCTAATTTGTCCCAAGTGCTGGGATGAAAAGACGTCTGCCTGACATTTGGGAAATCCACCATTTGTGTAGAACGCATCTGTCTGTGTTATGGAGATAATCCCCTGCAGGGATGTTTGACAGCCTGGGAAGGGAGGGGCGCATACAGAGGACGCTCTGAAGTTGCTGGCAAAGGACTAAGCAAATTTGCAAGAACTCACCTTGAATGTTGGGTGTCTGAGTCAACCAGAGTGGGTTGATTTGGCTCTGGACAGAGCAAGAACCAGATTCAAAGAATCCCCCTAAAATACTTCCGGTTGCCTACAGCCAGAGGGTGGCACAGACACAGATGCACACTCAGTCTGAATTGTCTCAACTACCAAGGCCACTGCTGTGGGTCCCAGACTTGATGGATATACTGATGGAAAACCATCCAAGTAGAAGGTGGTGATGCAGGTTCTGGGGCTGAAAACAATAACAGACATAGCCCCAGCCACCAAAAGCAAATGTGGGAGGTCAGTAAGTAACATGGCCATTCTAAGGCACTGTGACATGCCACAGGGGAGGTCAGCCCAGAACATGACTGGAACAAGCCAGAACATACCTGCTCCTTTCCAGCACTAATGCTTAAGCGTGCCTGGATCACTGCTTGGACTGTTTCAAACCCCCTGACCACTGTGAAGACAGATTGCCACTGTTCCCATACACATGTGAGGATGGAGGGAATGCCATGTGACAAGCATGTGTGACATGCACAAAGTAATCGTCCTGTATAATGGAAAATGTGGCCACTGACAGTTTTATGTGCCAACAGTCAACCAATGTCAACAGGATTTTACAGTGAATTTATGGTAGCAGGCTCTGGGTCTGGGTTAATAGGTCTTCTGCCTCTGTAATAAGGGTCCATTAAAAAAAGGACAAGGGAGAATTTCCAAATGCAGCCTGCTGCTCCAACTCAGCCACTTACAGATGATGTTTTCTTGAAGAAAAGACGTGCTCTTCCCTCCTGATACATTCAGCCCAGGCCCTTGCATCCCTGCACCATTCTGCCCAGGGAAGACCACTCTCCCTACTTCACAGATTTTGGGGGGAAGCATCTTCTTGCTTAACGTTTGAGAAAATAGTGGAAAATACAGAAGCAGCTCTGAACCTACAGTCTCAGAAGTTGGAAAATCAAGGCTGTCAAATTTCCAGCCACTATGAATAATAAGGAGCAAGACTATTATTGGGCTGCAGTTGTGATGGCCACAAACAGCATGTGACAGGCCGGCTTGTAGCAAGCACATTATCTTCCCGTGCATTCAACTGGAGTCAAGTCTAACTTCAGGTAGTTAGGGTGGCAGGCACCAGGCTAAACCTCATTTATTCCAGTCCATCCTCCTGAAGGACATATTGCTGCTACCACTTAACAGCTAGAGAAGCAAGTGGAGAAAGGGTGAGTGCTTTTGCCCAAGGACATAGAGCAGAGCAAGGCTTTGAACCCAAGTCTGTTGGGACTTTCGACACCCTGTTATGTGTCCTTGTTTAACTCCCATGTTATAGTCAAAAACAGGAAATAAAGAGAAACAGCTGAATTCATGTGACTCCATGTCCCCCCATGACTAGGAAGGAGGAAGGAATAGGTATCAGTGAATATAATAGATGCCAACGGTCCCTCTTCTGAAACTTGAGGGGCCACATGTACATTGGGGTTCTCTGGATTTTATGACACTGAACATTCTGCAGCTTTCTTCAAGGGGCTTGGGGCACATAAAGAAACACAAATATTTCTACAGTGAAACCCGTGAGAATTTATACTACATTCAATACCTAAAGGCTATACACCTACTCCCTTTGGGTCCAGGTCAAATTTTACAACCAAATTAACATAGATCAGGTCATAGGTCCTATCTGGTGAGTACAGAGCAATTTTTTCAAAGGTTTTATTCCCTTGCCCCAGGACATCATCCTACCTACTTCTCAAAAACAGTCCCTGGTGGAGAAGAAATCATTCTTTTCAGAGACTATCTGATGTCGTTTCAGTATCAGAAGGTAGAGTCCCTCCCCCTGTTACTTCACTCTGATTTATATTGGGATTGAGACATGAATTCAGATATAGGAACTCACACTCTGGAGAGTGCTTCCACCAGAAAGTTGGAGTCATATAGATCTGAGTTCAAACACAGTCTGGTCTGAGTCTGCTTGGGTGGCAGTGACACAGACTGTGTGACTTCAACAACAGACACTTTCTTTCTTACAGTTTTGGAACTGCAGGTTGATTCAGTTTCTGGGGCCAGATCTCTGTTTGGGTTCCAAGTGGCTGCCTCTAACTCTGTCCTACATGGCCTTTACACGTGTGTGTGTTTGTGAGACAGACAGAGAGAGAGACAGATGGTATCCTTTCTCATAAGGACCCCACACCCATCATGCAGGTCCTCCTATCATGCTACATATAGACCTAATTTGCACACCAGAGTCTCCACCTGCTCGTACTGTCACACTGGGGCTTAGAGCTTCACCATATGAAGTTGAGCGGACACGACCGCCAGCCCCCAGTAAGACCCTTTCTCTTTTCTTCCTGTTCAGCCTGGAGTCACCGAGTCCAGTTCCTATGCCCAGCTCTATGCCCACGTCCCAGAGGTGGAAGATGACAGAGCAGCAGACTTCTGTGGGGTCTCTTCTGAGTGTGCTCACCTTCAAGCCGCCTCTCTCTTCACATGATCCTGCCTCGGCTGCCCATAAATTCCTGCACTGCACAATGTTTGAGGGGCAAATTGCCCATGGAATCTGGACGAACCCTTCAATGTTGACACAATTCCATGGTCCCTTTTCTGTCATTTGCTGGATGCTTGAACAGCAAGGATTCAAAGGAAATCATTTACCCAGTGCTCTGTGAGGAACCCCGGACTGTCTTTGGCTTCTGCCACTGTCTAGAACATGGGCTCACCTGCTTCAGAGGCCACTGGCTAGGGCAGCCATCTGGTTCAGCAAGTGTGGTGCTCTGGACTCTCCTTGTCCCTCTCAGGGACAGCACGTGACAGAAGTACGACAGGTTCATGGAAGTGTGACATATCCTTTGTGTACACATCTAATAAGTTGTTCTTGCTTTCTGTGTCAACTTGCTTATATGAAGGCCTATAAAATAAGTATACTGAAATTTATTTTTATGTTATAGAAGAAATGTAACATTACAAAAAATCGTGAATGCAGACTAGTAAGAAAAAGAAAAAGGAAAAAAAAAGAATCTGTAAATTTAATAATAATCTCTTTTCTCTCCCCCCCACCCCACTTTTGTTGTTGTTGTTGGTGGTGGTCATAGTATTTCCTTTTTCTGGTATCCCATGCATGCTTTCAGTTATTCTTTTTAATCAGAGATGATACATATTTTGTGAATTTTTATACTTCTTTATAAAGTATATTCCATGTTGGTCATGATATGGAGGACGACCTACTGTACTCAAAGTCCACCAATCTAAATGTTAATCTCATCTAAAAATACACTCCTGGGAACCTCTGGAGTAATTTCCCATCAAATTTCTGGGTACTGGAGTCTAGATAAGTGGACACATAGAATTAACCATCACAACTACTATCAAGATAGAAGCTAATAGCCTCCATCCCAAAATATCAATGGAGGAAAAACAGGAGATGGTGGAACAGATATTAAATACATGCCCTACTTCTTTTTTTTTTCACTGCATTGAATACCAAAAAAAAAAAAATAATGAAGAAAACATTCAAAAGAAAAGAATAGCAAAGAAAATAACTCTCTGGCACAAAAAGAAAAACCATCTATAACCTTAAAAGACGTGGTGCCTTTTGTTAACAAAGGCGGTGGCAGGTGGAGGTGAGAAGTAGCACAGGGGTCTCTCCTCCCTAGTGTTGGGGAGGCAGAGAGGAGGCTGAGACAGGTGTGTGCCCAGCAGGTTCGGAACAGGAAGGGGACAAGACCTCCAGGCAATGGACACCCCAGGGGGATTAGGGAAACAGAATGCAGTACCCAGGGTTTGCAGCTTGGTGGGAATCACTGCCATACTGGAAAGTTCAAGGTCCCAAGGCTGGGCACGACTGTACTCACAGCAGTTTCCTAATGGTTTCTGTGGGAAGCCTATACTCAACATTAAGCCACCAAACTAATCTGCCTGGGCTCAGATATCCATGAGTCAGTATTTGTTTACTTTGGCAGATTAGCCTGGAATCATTTAGTCAACAGCAAACAGCAGGAACAGCAGGACCAAGGTGGTGGGAGGAGGAGTTTAGGCCCAAGGTATTGAAGTGGCTTAGAGGGGTTAGGTTCTTTTGGGTAGCACAGAACTGAAATTTCTCCTAAAAACACTTTAATCCCTTTGGACTGAACCCCAGTTGGACTTGTCTTTTTCTACAGCCCCAGAGCCCAGAAAACCAGTTTGACCATCTTTTCCTATATTCTTAAATTTCCTATGTTTCTTAACACTGGCTTAAACCCAAGAGCCAAGCAAACTGGCTTACTTATCTATGCTGCTGTTGAGTATTGTTGAAAAGAGATATTTGTAGGTTAATGGTAAATAATGATGAGTAAATGAAATAATGGGAACATTGCTAGGGAATTCAGGGATGGGGTCATGCAAAAATATTTACCCGTAGGGTTAAGGGTAGAACCACTTTTTGAAAAGCCTATAATCTGATAACTATTGGGCTGTGTGTGGTGGATACAATCCCAGGTATAGCTACGCTTTGTGAGGTTGCCGAGTGCAGCCAAATACTGGTCAATGTTGAATGAAGTATCAGATCTGGAAGAAAACCTGGCCCACTGCTCTGTGAGATGAGAAACCTGGGATAGTGGAGGTGCTTCAGAGTAACTTCTGAAATGCAGGACAGCACATACAAAGAGAATAGTCTCAATATGACAGAACAGAGCACAGGACACTGCACTGGAGACTTTGCTGAAGCTCTAGAATATTCCATTCTGGGTGCACCTGGACAGTCGCAACACCCCACAGGTGCCCTTTATATCACTGAAAAGTTCAGTGGGCACACTCTAAAAATTTCAATGTTTTGGCATCTAAACAAAAGCTTTTATTCTCCCTTCTTCAACTGTGTAGGAAAAAGAGTCATCAGAAACACTCTGACTTCACTTAATCTTTCCAGCATTTTGTGGTCTAGAAGTTATCACCACCCTATTGTACGAGTATATAATAAAAGACAGTTTTTGACTGTCTTCTTAAAGTGACTTAAGTCTTGCCACAAGTAAACAGAGAGATGGATTTCATATTCACAAGGATTCCTCCATGGACAGATGGTTGAGTGAATGAGTTGATGAGTTCTCGGTTATTACTTTTTTTCATTTTGGTCCCATTTTCTGCAATGTGAATGACACCTTCTTTGACTCAACCTGAAAAGGAAAATAAGAGAAAAGAAAGAAATGCTAAAGGTGTGTTCAAAACACACCTTGGGAACCCATATAATCTTTAGAAATGTATTGACTGTCAAATTTATGGCTAGACTGGCCAGCTCTGTGATGGAGAGAGAATAGCAATATGGACATTGAAATGAAACTATTTCTCTCTGTGTGTTGAAGTGACCATATAACTCACATGTATTGCTGATGCCTGTAAATTTCAGCAGATTCATGTTGTACTGTATCATGGAGAATGGCCCATAATTCATTCCCTGGGCTTCCTTGGGTATGCCTGGCTTGAATATTTCAACATAAAATTTCTTTTCTCTTTGGCAAAATGAAAATGCAATTGTTATTTTCTGGCAGCCAATTTACCTGTCCCTGAATAGCAGTGTTTTAGGAAGTATTTGTACACTTGTCTCTTTTTGACAAATGTCGGTGCTGATGGGCAGGCAGTAGGGAAGCCTACACTGACGCCACTCTGCCATCCTCACCCTGTTCCTGGCTTTTGGCAGAGATCACTCGGGAATGCATCAGAGCTAAATAACAACGACACCAAAAATAGCACATGTGTATACTTTTTTAAATGCAGGGGTAAATACTTCTTAGAAAGACTAAAAGACTTAGGGTAACCAAAAGAAAAAAGGAAATTGTTTCAAAGTTCTCCCCTTGAAGGCATTATTTTTAATAAGTTAACAAATACACTCTTATAATTACTTAGCGTGTATCAGGAGTTCTGTCTCCTATTCTAACTCAGCATCCACTCACTTATACTTAGTTCAGGGACCACCTGACCTGGCCGAAATGCTCAAGCACAGTATGGGAACTTGTTCCTGCTGAGTCTAAGGATGTCGTGCAGTGAAACAAGGTGCCTACATGGGACAGTCCAATCAGGGCTGAACGAGAGCCGTCATCCCTCCTGGTGGGCCATGGGCCATGAGCTAAGGTAATGAATGCTGCAGACCAAATGTTTGTATCCACTGCAAATGTGCGTGTTGAAACCATCCTCTGCAACATGATGGTATTTGCAGCTGGACCTTGAGAGGTCGTTAAGGTTAGATGAAGTCATGAGGGTAGAATACCACGTGGGATTAGTGCCCTTATCAAAAGAGGAAGACGTAATCAATCTCCCTCCTCTCTCTCTCTCTCCCCCTCTCTGCAGTAACCTGATGATGCAGACATCCTGATCTTGGATTTCAAGCTTCCAGAAATTTAAGAAATAACTGCCCATTGTCTTAAGCCACTTAGTCTACGGTCCTTTGTTAGAAACCTGAACTGATCAAGAGAGGCCACTCGGAGAAGAGGAGTTAATGCCTCTCCTGTGGCACTCTTCCCATAAATACACTGTGATTAATTTTCCTAATACCCTCTTTTGTTCATTTAATCTAAATGTTTTTTGTTTGCTTGTTTATTTGTGATTTGTTTTAGTCAGGCCATTTCAAATATATACGAACCTAGTATCTGCAAAAGTGATTGCCACAATCACTCCATTTCATGAAGTTTGTGAATTTCAGGGCTCCTCACCACTGCCAAGATGCCTGTAGGTTCTTAGGGCATTAAACCACTGCTATGCATCTCTGAATTCATCTTCTTCCTGAAGGCTTCTGCGGGTGTTTCCTCACAACCTTGCACGCTCCTTTCCTGCTCTGAAGTCAATTTCCTTGGTAAGGAATGAAAATCTACTATGAAATGTTAGTAGCAACTAAAGTATAAAGCTACTTTACCTATATCTATGGGACGAGACATCTTCCTACGCGCAGCTCAATACAGGCCTGTGCATGTACAGCTGGCATCACAGTGGACACTGAGTGTCAGGCCTACCCCTTCTTGGACCTTCTTTCCGGGTGTCCACAGTCAACGCGTAGCCACAGCTGAAGTGCCGTCTGTCCCAGCCTTCCTGGTTCCTTTTGCACCCCTGGTCTCTGGGAATCCAGCAATATTTCAAATCTTTTCCATTTCTTTATGCATGACAATTTTGTTTTACTTTGTTCTCTCAGTAGTATGAATATATATATATATTTCCATCTAAGTGGTTGATGATCAACTCATCTTCTAAATAGTTCTATCCCAGAGGAACCCCTCCCCATGGCAATAGTAGGGTGGTGAGCCTAGCTCCCTGCAAGTGTAGCTCCCGTGGTACTTACTACGATGATGTATTATTACAAATTTCACTATCTGCATGGGCTGACAGAAAAACTGAGGGAAGAAGGTAGATATTTATGTCAGGAAACCACATATGTTTCTTCCTTAAGCCCTAGGGCCACCACGTCAGTCCCAGGATCAGCCTTTCTCCTACAGTGTAATTCCAAGTTATACTTTATTCTTTGCTCTTTGAATCTCTCACCACCCATTTTATCTGTGTGAGTTCTTCCCCCTGAGCCCTTGTTGGTTAACGGAACAAGGTCATAAATATCCAGCATTTCTTGATGCTCTTTAAAACAAAAAAATACACAGACCATTTTTCACTCTCTTCTAAATATTTTAAATCATGAAAGTAAGCAGATAGACTTTATAGTTATAGGAGAGTAATAGAAGCTCAGAAAACTACAGAGTGTTCTCAGTCATATATTTCATTTTGGTGTATCTGACTTGTCTAAACGATGACAAGTCTTATTTTTCTGTGTGTTTGTTTTCTTTCTCTGAGAGTAGAATTCATTGTGCTTATCCCACTCTCCACCAAAAAAGAACTTATAACCTCTATTAAAAGGCCCATCTTTCTAGAAAATGCACGCCAGACCATCAAAAAGAACAATAGATGTCTCTAATCTCAACCCACTTGCAAAGCTTGACAATGAGATGGCAAAGGACTAACCCATGGCCAACAAAGGGCATCTAGCAAAGTGCTTACCCACACTAACTCCATCTTTTCTCTTACCTATAACACAATCATTAATTGTGTTACTAATCATTGTTAGCACAATCATATAAATTAAAGAACTTAAAAAAACTTTGATATTTGGGTATTCTTAATGAAACTTGGCATGGTAGGAAAGGTAGCAGGTGTCCTTCTAGCTTTTCTTTTAACTAAGTGACCTTGACCAAATAACATAACTTGTTTTATGTCTCAGCTTTCTCACCTGTCAAGTGGGGATATTAGCACCTGCTGGGTGTGTGTCCACGTCAGCTAGAGTGTCTAGTCCTTGAATATTCAAATAGAATCTGCTTCAAGTCTACACAGTGCAGGATGAGACATCTCCCTATGTATAATCCAACCACTCTGAGCCTTTCCCTGGTGCAGTGAAGGGGGAGGCACTTGCTTTCCTGGTCACCTTGGCTCTCACATCCCACCTTGGATGAGTTCTGTCAACCTGATCTTAATATTGATACATTTCCCCCTGTTCAGCTCTCGATTTCTTTTCTTTAAGCTTCACCCCTCCAGTTATTACTCCTAAGATTTGAAGGTCCAACGCCAATTTTCCTGAACTTTTGGGAGAGCACCAGGAGGATGTCACAGACCCCTGGCCTTTCCTCTACCCACCACTGAAAGAACATGGTCTCTCATTTTCAGGTCCTATGTCTTTGGTGCCCAGTGCTGCTTTTTTTGCTATTTCAACATTTTTAAAATAGAAATTAGCACAGCTCCTCACCCATTTATTCAAACTCCTTAATTTGCTCTGACACACAGCAACTGGTCTGCTGTGTCTTTCCCTTCACAGACAAAGTAGAACTGTGGAGACTCCACAACCCCAGCCCTTCTCTTTGTTTTCTGAGTCTGCCCCGGGAGGGGAATTAGAAGCGGAATTAGAGCTTGGGTCTCTGCTCTGCTGTGATTACTATGATTCTCACCACTGCCAAGATGCCTGTAGGTTCTTAGGGCATTAAACCACTGCTATGCATCTCTGAATTCATCTTCTTCCTGAAGGCTTCTGCGGGTGTTTCCTCACAAGGCAGAGCAGCACTGCTAGTCTATTGCTGAAATTCCTAGTCCTTCCTGGCTCCCGGCTCATGGTACCTGGTGCTCTCCCACTTAGGAGGTGGCTGATGAGAAGATGGGTGACGTGATGGAGAATATGGTCAAGGTAGAAGAAAAATGAATAACACTGAAGAAAAAATAGGGAGCTGTTGTAAGAAAGGTACTTTCCAAGGCCAGGGGATCCTAGTTCCACACATCCCCAAGCCCTATGTCTCTCTCCCGAGTGAGAAGCACAGATGTAGGAAGGCAACCATCTCAGAGGATTTATTTTAGAAACAGAGAGTTGTTTCCTAGGAAAGGCTGCTCAAAGGGAGTGGCATCTTGTTGGCTATGCTGGGTGGATCACCCTCAACTCATCTGTTTTGTTATCTTGTTGTCTGTTGAGGAGACAGTAAAGTTTTGGTTGATCAGCCAGTGGCAGAATTATGTTTTATGTACAAAATGTGGGAGAAAATTATGCTCGATCAGCTGGGGGGTAGGGAAGTGAGCCCTGCTTTTATCTGAATTTCATGAGCTTCCTCTTATTCTGTTCATCCTCCCCAACTGTGATCAGAGGTGGCAGGCAACGTGCTTTATGCATTTCAGATGGAATTTTGAGGGGAGGGAAAGTGCTGTGAGCTTTCTAGAAAGTCAAAATCCAGCAGGACCATGATGATGAAATATCTTTCTTTATCTGCCAGGAGTTGGGGCTCCACAGGTTAGCAGATCCTGATAGCAGACTTACTAGCAGAGAAGCAGGTGCGTGTAGGAGTGGGGAGGATGTCCGACTGCAGGTTGAGGAGATACCGTTAGGTAAGTTTTGGTTCTGATTTCTTTTGTAAGACATATATTTACAGCACAATAATCATGGAGAGCCATTAGACAGCCACCTAGAGCACCATGTTCTTTTGCCTCAACCACTTGAGGTGTGTGCTTCTTGAGAGAGACATGTGTTATCTAAGCTGTTATGACAATTGTATTTCTTATATTGGTTGCAAAATTTAATAAGATATTATCTCAACTAGTGATATAAGAATGTGAAAAGAAGGTTGCTATTTTTTTGAAAATTCACTTGAAAAACTTGTTAAAGATGACTGACTAAATATATTCTATACTGAATATGGCAGAGCAAGTTATTGCATAAAAGTTGGAGGAAGATCATGAAAATCAAGGTGATCTACAGAGATTTGCAAGCGTATACAAGATGTCATGCTTCTCCACTGGAAATAAATGGGAAACAAACTGAATGTGACTTGTTGCAAGTATGATTTTTTTTCAGTGTAGACTGATGAGAACACCAGTGACAATTTCCATGCTCAAAGAAAAACATCTTAGCCTTAAACCGAAAGATTGGCAAAGCAGTGTGTTATTAAAATGTCATTAAATGCATACATGCACACGTGTGAGCATCATTTTTATGACCTTCCCTCTTTGGACATTGTTTTGACAGCTCATCAGTGTCGGGTTTGGATTGGGAAGGATCAGATGCCGTTAGCGTTTCTAGGAATGTACATGATCATTCTGGATGGATAACACCAGTGGAAGGGGAGGACATCGGTGAGGGGGATAAAAGGGAATCACACGGGGTAGGAGAGAGACGGGGGGGGGATTCATATGGACATATTCTTATCCAGAGGGCTATCACCAGATAGCAGAGCCAATGTCTTTGAAGTAGATTTGAGGCTGAGATTCCAGTCTGTGGGAGAAGAGAGTCTGGGATGGTTAACAGTACAGAAGCCTGGGAACAGAGCATATAGCAAGGCACCATCTGGAAGAGGAGACCTGGCCCCAGACAGACACAGACACCAGGGCCTTGATCCTGAGCTTCCTCACTTGTGCGTCGATCCCCTGGTGATGCTGTGACAGGCAAGGGCCATGTCCCAATGCTGAGGAGCCTTGCCAGCCTGGCATGGGAATGGAGCGGAGACCCTCATGCTGGGATGGGTGGACAACAGGAGCAGGAAATAAACCTTTGTTGTAGATGTAGATGGTTCAATTACCACAGGGTGACCCGCCCACCTGCCCTACGCAGAGGGAACAGGCACATCTCAGCTGGGCATGAGGGTTGAGGAGATGATGTGTGAGGCCTGTGATGGAAGCTCATAGGTACTTGTGAGTCTGAGCAGCAGAGACGAGTGGAGGGGTGATTAGTTACACGGAGAATACTCAGCAGTAACCTTGGAGAGCAGCACAGGCAAAGCCAAGATCAGAGCTCTCTAATCCTCTCTAAATGCCATGTTTTTGCCAGACTCCATCTGAGGTGTCACAGGAAACCGTCCCTAATTGTGACTGAGAATCTGTTACTGCAAAACGTCACCCAGCAGTTACTTCCCCAACACCCCTCCATTCACCCACTTTGCCCCAGCCAGCTGGGCTTCCTGCTTCAAAACGTGCGGTGTCTCCCACCTGGGGCCGCCTGACCCCTTCACCCTGCACCTGCCGGGTACTGCCAGCCAGTCCGTCCACACTGGCTTCTTCTCGTCACTCAGATCTCAATTCAGAGATTATCTCCTGGGTGATTTCTTGACCTCTTGATCTAATGCTGTTTCCCATCTTTTGTATCAGCCTCTTTTGATCACAAAGCTTTCCTTGGTATTTTCATGTCTCTTATAAATTCCCCAAATTTACTTATTCACAGGTTGACTTATTCACCATCTGCACCCCACCCTCCAGGCGCTCGTGTGGGCTCATGAGAACATGCACCTTACTGTCTTGGAACAATGCCTGGTCCATTATAGTCAGAAATATTTGTTGAGGAACCACATGGGCCATCACTGGATATGAGACATTATGAGGGGTGGTGCGGCAGGTGCAAATTTGAGTAAAATAAGGCAGGAAGAAATGAGTGCTAATCAGAGACAATGGCAATTTTCTATGAATCTGTCAGTGGGAGGACTGATCAATTCCTATTCAATTGGTGGCAGCAGGGAACCTTCCCAGGGCTGAGATTATTCAACCTCCGCGATGGAGAGTGGGGAAGATTGTGAACTGTGTGCCATAAGAGCAGTGAGAGGGGAGGAGGTAAAATAGATTCCGTGTCAATCGCAGGGCAGGTTCAAGCCCGAGCCTGTGAGAATGCAGGCCCTGTTTCAGCGAAGAGAATGTGTCTGTCAGCTTCTGGGAGGAGGGAAACACTGAAAAAGGGACCGGCCTTCATGGTCCTCACTATGAACCAGGGTCTTATAGATGGGGTTAGTCCATTAACGAGAGGCGAGGAAATATTAGAATGAAATGAAAGGTTTGCTGTCCTTCAGTTCACGAGATCCCAGTTGTCACCTTCTTCTGAGTACGAACTGAGCTGGAGAGTGAAGCGGCTTCACTGCTGTCTGCCGTCCTTCCCTTCTGCTCCCTTTTGAAGCCAGTTTGCTGATCCATCAGCTAGAAACACACACACTCCCTGTCCCCTCCAAAATCCTTCTGCGGGACCTCCCACAGGCCTGTGAGGGTGCTTTGGAATATCTGGGTCTCTTACTCCAGCAGTTTTGAGGTCTTCATCGACCCTCTTCTGGCTTGTGGATGTT
Source organism: Galago senegalensis (assembly GCA_963575145.1). Taxonomy (NCBI): domain Eukaryota; kingdom Metazoa; phylum Chordata; class Mammalia; order Primates; family Galagidae; genus Galago; species Galago senegalensis. Next base: position 49,508 of record CAUYTI010102764.1, read on the forward strand.
TTAAATGATGGAGATGAAGAAGAGGAGGTGTGAGAGGAGAAATCTTCAACCCAGACTTTCCAGGAAAAAGAGCCTTGGCATGGCTGGCATGTTCATTGAGGAGGTGAAGCCCCCGAGTGTCTGAATGGTTCTCTCCTTTCCTCCAGGACCGGGGTGATTCATTTGAAGTTTTTATCTTGCTCCTACCATACCAGCAGAGACTCTGGTGAGAACACTCTTTCTACCTTGGAATGCACATGGGTAAAAGAATCCTGAACTCCCACCAGTGCACAATTTCTGTCATCACCTCAGAGCCACCCCTTGCTTTTCCACTATTTGATAGGTCAAATTAAGAAAGTCCTAAAATATCCAGATATGGTTTCCCTAATGCTGTAGACATCATCACATTTTGAACACCCAACAAGGCTTCTGCAGCCTTCCTTCTGCCTGGGTTTGACAACAGTACAAAGCCCAGCCCGCTGTGTGTGTCAGGTCCAAAAGACTGATAGAATAAATGATTGTAAGCGCAAGGACGGCTGTGTTAGGTTTACAGAGGAGTGTGATTTTTGGCTGAGAAATCCTTTACCCCCAAAAGCTGGTGGAAGAGGAGCCTGAGAAAAGAGCTGAAGCCAAACTTAAATATTTAATTTCTGTCCTCAAACTGAGATGTCAGCAGAGGCTGGAGGTGCCTCGCACATAAATTCAGCAACCAGAGAAGTCCAGTGCTTTTCCTCCTTTTCCGTCTCACATGTCATGGGACTTCCATTGCTATTTATCCCCCGAATCTGACTCTCTCTGTAGGAACTAAAACGCCATTATTCTGAAATGGTCTGGTTGGACGTCACCATGGCAGTAAAGTAATTACGATGCTCCAGTGCCATTTGCTTCCTGGACTAATAACACTCCATTAGCGTCTTTCGGAGCCAGAGGAAAATCTGTTCTTGGAAAAGAGAGAGAAGTAGCCGAAAGTGAAAAGCAGAACAAAATACGTCCCACTGGCTTTATGTAATCCTTTGCTGACACACGATTTCTCAATGAGACAGCAGCCCTGGCTGCCCTGTTCGCTGCTGGCGAGGAAAGAGGTTTCCATCAAACAGGGGAAAGGGTTTTTGTTTCCCTTTCAGGCTCTACCTACAGGCAAACACACAAACATGATCCTTAGAGCTCTCTACTCCACGAGCAGCTTAGAAGTGATGGAGAAAATGGGCAAAATTTTATGCAGTTTCAACAAGTTGGGTGTTTGCCATGGCTGTTTAATATACTACTGATTATCCATAAAACCATGGCTTTGTAAAATCATCAAATTTTTTTTTGACAAATAAGTATATCTTTACCACGTCTTACAAATTACCCCAATTCTAAATGTTTTGTGTCTGTTGTTTGCGTATATGTGCAGATAAAATGCATGTGTGTAAAAGTGTTATATGTATCTATCTAGGGACGTGTATGTGCCACGCACAGGCTTAATATTGTCTTTCATTGTCACAACTTCTCCCCATCTCTCGCTCCTGATCTATCACTGCTGTGCTGATGTTCCAGAAGCTGTTTCTGTGTTGATCAGGAATTTGGGAAGAGACTACAAGGACAGGAGACTGAATCTGTGCTGTCAGGGACCGAAGAAGGAGAATGTATCCCGGAAAGTAGGTAACCTTAGAAAGAAGACGGCTTTGGCTACCTGGGTTCTTAACCAGGGAGTTTTAGGAACGTTTAGGAGACTGCAGACACAAGCCCACAGGGTCGTGATTTAATATCGTGTTTTAATTATTTCCAATATTGAACTACGAAGTTTGTTTTCTTGCTGTGCGCTATGGAGCAGAATTATGTAACAGCCTCCTAGCTTTATGGGGGTACATATATTTTAATAAACAGATGCATAAATATACAAATGTAGATTATAGACCCAATTTCAGGGTGCTATCTAATAATGGTGGAGAATTAGTCATCTCTGTGCTAATGGTAGTATTTTCCTCAACGGAGTCTATTTGAATAAATAACGTATTCATGGCCTTTAAAAACAATGCGATGAACCAAAGATGATGCTGTGTCTCATGAAATAGTCTCACGAGTTAATAATTTCAAGGGAGAACAGTAGATAGGAGCTCAAAGAATAAATGCCTGTAACCAAGTCATTACTTTGCCAGATGACAGGGCAAAGAGGACAGGCTTAGCACCAGACTGCTGCCTTCAGATCTTACCACTCCCTGGTTATAGGACCATGTGCAGGTGACTTGGCCTCTCCGCACCTCAGCTTCCTCATCTGTGAAATGACGATAACTTTACTTACATCTTACGGCTGATAGTCTGTGGCATGTGAGTCATCTCCTGGGAAAATATTCTTGACAAATACCTCTTTAGACAAAGGGAATTCCATCCTGGTTTCCTTCCCTTCATTTTCCAAAGCCCCACACAGAATTGTGTCTGAAGGATGACAGAGGATTATGTGAAAGATCCTAACATTATCTGGGGTTTTCCAAATAATTATCTTATTTACATAACCCCCCCCCATATGCCCATGGATCTTTAGAATCAGACAGCTGGTTAATCTTTCTTAAACTGTATCCTAGATAGATCTCCCTTCCAAAACTTCTTCCCCAGTTGGCTGTTTCTCAGGACACAGTATGAAGCACTGGCCTAGACGTAGGGATTTTCTGAACTCTCTTGAAACATTTATTTTGGGAAAGTGTGTCCTCAACAGCTTGTCAAGTGCTTCTTCCACTTCTAATCAGCCAAAATCCTGGGCTAGTGTTGGGTTCACAGCAACTCATTTTAGCAATGATAGAGGGGGATGTCTCTCTCTCTCTTTCTCTCTCTCTCCCCCCATCCCTTTCTCTCTCTGTTTCCCTGTTTATTTCTCTCTCACCTCTCTATCTCTACTCTCTATCCTTCTATCAAGGATAGATCTCTATATATCTGTCTCCCATTCTCCTCCCATACGCCTCTCTCTTTCCTCTCTCTCTCTATCTCTCTCCTTTTCCCTCTCCCTCTCTCATACACATACACACACTCTAACATACTCGTAGAATTAAAAGACTATTTCCCATAGAATTAGCTGTGCAATCTTGAACACATTATTCAACCTTTCCAGTCTTCGTTTCCAAATCCTCAACATTACCCAAGTCATGAAGCTATCATGAGTATTAAAAGTATGTTGAATAACAACAACAACGAAAAAGTATGTTGAACATTGAGCAAAGAGTTTCTCAGCTGTTATCATTACTGTATATCCTTAGGCCCTGTCCCAAACCCTGTGAGATCATCAAACAGGGTCAATTTTCTCTTTCTTGTAGGTGAAAACTGGAGCCCAAGGAACTTAGGATGTCTGTCTGTGATCACACAGCTCTGTAGCATTTAGCCATACTGGACCCAAGCCTGCCACTTCTTAGGGATTTTCTCATTATACTCTATTCCTTTTGAAATGTTACCTATTTTAAAAATATTATCATAAATAAATTCCATTGTCTCTAAAAGGGATTGTTTTTTCCATGTAACTACAAGGTACAAGAGCTGGGCGTCTGGGAGCTGCCAGATAAACTATCAGCTACTTGCATTGGGTCCTAAGTTTCCTCATCTATAAGAAGAGAAGATTGCGCAAGATGAACCTTAAGGTGCCATCCAGCTCCAGCATTTGATAAGTTCTCCAGTTTTCCAGGCTTTAGATTTTCAATAATTCATGTTAATGGAGAGAGGAAGTGGGAAGGCAATTGAAATTCACAGATAATCCCTCAAATTGTCCGTGAGTGCTTGCCGGCCAGACCCTCATCCTGTCCTTTCAGTTACTGACAAGTAGATGTAATTGACTGATTTGAGTTTGATCTTCCTTCTAATCTTACTCATCCTCTAGAGGAAATGACTAATGAGCAGAAAAATTGCCAAATGGGGAGGGAGACGTCAAAGCAAAGACATCAATGATCCCTAAGCTGGTTGTTTGCTTCCTGCGTTACCAACAGCATCTGCACAGCCCTGTCTCCTGCCCTAGAAAGATGAGTTCCTGAAGGACTCTCTGCACACCCCTTTCTGTAAACCAAATCACATGTTCCTGTGAGTTGGAGAGTTGACTCGCAACAAACAAATCCTGTAAACCAAAAAGCCTGTGCTGGAACTTTGCCTCCTTCCCTCCAATCACTCTGTTGTTTTACAGAATCACAGGAGCATCATTTTTCTCTATTGTCAAGGAGAAGCAATTTGCTGGGTGTCATCCTCTCAGCAAAAAGCGGCAGAGGGAGAGCAAATGCTGCCAGCAAGTGTTCAGAGTGATTCAAAGCCCCACGCCGTCAACTTTGATGATGCCATTTGCAATTTATATATTTTGGGGGAAAAATAGATTTAAAAAATGTGGAATTTACCTTCAAAAGGAAAACCACCTTTGAGTAAGAAAGTTGAGGGATGATTAGAGAAAGAGTAAAATATCAATTAGACAAAGAGAAGATGATAAAATATTTCCCTGCACAAATAACACAAAGCATTTCCAGATGATATTTTCTGCAAAATACAACAAACAAAGTGTTATATCGGTTAGGGGCTAGAACTCGCTAGTTATTACCAGTTAGAAGCTGCTTGCTCTGCTGGTTATAAAGGTATTGTTGTAAGCCCAGCAAGTGAAGCTATACAGTGTATGGCTTGAGGTAATGGGACTATGGCCATGTCCCAGCTTTGGCCCTGTAGAGCTGTGTGACCTTCAAAAAGTTACACTTAATGTTTCTGAGTCATGGTTTCCTTATTTTTAGAACAGAGAAATAAAAGAAACTGCATCATAGAGTATTAAGGAATTCAATGTGTTAATATACACAAAGTTGTTAGAACAGTGTCTTCTGGTGTATGTTTGATATTATTACTCATGAGATTCTTTATAGTTAAATGAATATCACCTATTCATAGCTTATTTCTATATACCAGAGTATCTTGCTATAAAATAGAAATAAACGTTATTATCAGTCTTGTTATTATTTTTATTTTTTTTGATGGCAGACATGGGTCTCCAATTCCAGACATTCTGACTACAGTGACTCACGCTCAGCCCATCCCAGAAAGCATTTCTCTCTTCACGTAGGCTGCATTTGAAGTCTCAAGTCACTCAGAACAACTAGGGTCCCCATTCCTCTGCTGGTGAGTCTTGCCTCTGCTTCTATCTGAGTCCCAGTAACCACCAACTGGGTAAATGTTGAAATGATTCTTGCAAGTCTTTGAATGTTGTCTTAGAACTAGTTCCCCATGCTTATTTGAAATTTTTTTTTTTTTTTTGAGACAGAGCCTCAAGCTGTCCCCCTGGGTAGAGTGCCATGGCATTACAGCTCACAGCAACCTCCAACTCCTGGGCTCAAGCAAGTCTCTTGCCTCTGCCTCCCAAGTAGCTGGGACCACAGG